>JAJJWW010018732.1:0-276628 GCA_023531295.1 Papaver armeniacum | reverse complement strand
GAAAGAATTCCTTCGCCGGTGATGATGGTGTTGGAGGAGAAGATGGCGATGATGGTGCTGGAGGAGAAGATGGTGCTGGAGAAGAAGATGGTGAACATCTTCCAGAAATTAAGAATGTAGCTGAAGGGCCCTCATTTAATCTCCATATTTCACAAGGAGAAGATGGTGCTGGAGGGACAACAACAGACAAGGCCAGTTGAAATGCTGTAAGAGCCGCCTCAACAAAGCCGCAACAACCCACTTTTGAGATGGCGGAAGAGCAAGTCGCGTAAAAGACACAACAACCAAATTGTTGAGACGGCCGTTCTTCAGAGATAAGGAGACGGCCATCGATGTCAAAAACAATGAAGTCAGCAGAGATGGAGAACATTTCACTATCATTGGTACATAAATTATAGAACAGATTATGTATTTGAATATCCATGAACTGCTTGAAGTTTTTTTTAATGTCACAATCAACTATGTACTATTTATTATTTCTAATCAACTATATACTATTTATTATGTTGTTGTTTTGCTATTTAATCAACTACTATTTACTTAATTTCAAAATAAATTGGTTATATCTAACACATTTGGTTACATGAATCAGAGGAAGAAGAACTAGAAGAGGAATTTGTTCCAAAAACAGTCTTTGAAAAGAAGAAAGTGTGAAGAAATACGCCACTAAAGAAAAAGCAAACAAAGCAGAAGAGGATGGGAACCAACCAGGAAGCAAGGTAAGAAGAATCAAGGAAAGGACAGCATGTAATAATATGACAAACAATGTACTGCTCAAAGATTGTGAGCTAGGGAAGCAAAAGAAGCAAAAAGACAAGCCCGATGAGAATAAAGTTGAAGAAGAAAACCCTCGTACGTCTACTGCTGGGCCGTTCAGAAAATCACCTCCGGCTGGAAACAATGGAATGCTTTCAGGATTACAAGGATACAATAGAACCAGCCTTGATGGAAGTATCAAGACGTGCTTTGAGAATGCCAACAGCTTTGTAAGTACATCAAAACTACGTTTATGCTTGTTTAAAAAATCAATGCATTACAGGTTATGCTTCTTATGAAATAAATGCATAAGAAGTTATGCTTAAAAAACCCATGCATAATAAATTATGCTTCTAAAAAATTCCATGCACAACACAAACCTCTAGTTTATGGTTCCGCCGCATGTCACTTGAATAAAACATCTCACTAATTATGTCGTCTGCAGAAATTCGGCTTGGAGTATCAGAGAAGGAGAAGACCCATACTTGTGGGATATTTGGATTCACGAAGATATAATAAGGCAGCTAATGAACAATAAATACCTAGAAGAACAAATACTATGCTACTACAATTATAGGTTGTTCACGAAGCGGAAAAATGAAGAGAATGATGTGAGTATTCAACAGAGGTATGCGGAGTCTGCATTCATGAGGCCAGATGCTTGGGTAAGTCAAAACAAGAATTTCATTTTGCTACATAACAAGTCATTATTGCATACTATCTTATTCCCATATTATTACTTCTGCATAACATGTTATGCAACTAGTTTTGAACTGCATAACAAGTTATTCATAATAATCAAAAGTTATTCATCATTGTTTCCTACACACGTTATGCACCCTTTCAATTACATCCACTAACTTTTTTTTTCCTAAAAATATTTCTTTTGCGTTCTTTGTAAAAACAAAGGAGAAAGATGGGATTGCCAAATTTGTTGGAGAATTCATCTTGGATCTCCCTATTGAAGTTGAGAAGATGTTCATCCCAATGAACTATATGACAAAGGAAAACCCTGGATGGTACACATTGGACATTGTTAGAGTATGACTTTTCGTGGGTGAGTGGAACTTCTATAACAAATTGAAGGCTATAAAGTTAACCGCAAGAAACAAGCGCTTATAATGGCAAAGGCTTGTATGCCTTATTTGATCGAAAGGTATGAAAAAGCTGAATCTATCACCGTAAATCGTGGATATAAAGAGGGAACCGCTTGTATACAATGATATTTTTTCCGTATCGTTCTCGAACAAGGTCATCACCCGACTGCCTCATATTTGTATGCTACTATATGAAAATGAGTGTGAAGTTTGGAGTCAGGCGAAAATGGCTGAAGTTGGGAAACGAAGATGAAGTAGAAAAAGCTAACAAGAAAAGAGTAAGTCTGGTATTGAAATTGCTGACGGATATTGGAAACAGTTGGGGGATAGATGCCAATGAAGACATCTGGGATGATGTTGCGTGATAGACGCATTTATGTGTCTATTTTATTGCCAATTATGTGTATTGTTAGTGCTCGATTTTGTACTTATTTTGGTATTTTATGGTTTTGTAGGTGTTTATGGAGAAATAAACTTTTGCGGCGAAATCGGATCGAAAAGTGGCATTTGCGCTCGCCGGAGAAAAGTGTAAAATGGACCCAAGATTTGGATAAGGGGCACCTCATTTGCTAAGGGGTAGCCCAACTGCGATTTACACCCCACGAGAGGATAAGGGGCATCCCATTCAGGTCAACTACTATTGGAGACCGGGCTCGTTAGGGGAGGTCATCTTCCAAATTCAAATTTGCAATTTGGCGGGAAAAAAATGTGCAGCGAAGAACAAGTTTTAGGGTTCGATTTCTGGGCAGCTTTTGAGGAGATTCAATCGGACAAATTCGTAGGTCTGTACTTTAATGGAGTAAACAAGCATGGTATCTTTGATTAAATAAAGAAACTTGGGATGGATAACTCTGTGTTACTCGAAACAGGGCAGTGATAAATACACGGCTTTTGGAATAGTTTTGGCAGAGTTTTTCACGGTATTAGCTTGGGATTCACTAAAACAGGGGAAGTAATCTTTCCAGAGTCGTAAGAAAGGTAACTTACTATATAAACTCAAGGAAACAGGGACAGTTTGGCAATCGAACGGCAGGAACCAAGAAAAGGAAAGTATTCACGGGAATGGAAGTTACGTAAAGAGAAGAAGTTCTCATTGACTCAGCATGATTCGAATCTATCAAGTCCAAGCTAAAAAATAAATCCAGCTAAGAAGAGACGCGTACAACAGGAAAGAAGAGAGAAATAAAAGGAAATATCCCGGAACTTGGGAGAGAAGTAAAAGCAAGATATTGCTCCGGATTTATTGGTCCCGTGGGTATAAATTCAAGTGGTTGGAGTCCCAGGAGAGTAGTCGAGACTTTGGGGTACCTAAGGGAGGCTGTAGAGGCAAGAAAATACGATTTGCAGAGTTGCAGCAGCAGCAGCAGCAGGTGGAGAAGAAGACGAAGAACAGACCTCCAAGTTTGTCGCAAGGATCAATCATGAAAACAACAAGAACAACGAAGTATCGTTCTTCAACAGTCTTAAAATCATATAACGGTGACTTCAGCAACACCATTACAAACGTTGCGAATCTACTGTTTTTATATATTTCTCAATAAAAACACCTTTTTGAGCCATGTTTCTATCTTTTGGGTGTGTTTTGAGCATGAGGAGCTAAACCCCAACACTGGGACGATGGAGGAAGCCAAGTTCACAATTGTTTGGTAATTATAATTGATTCTAATGACTTTCTGCATTGAGTTTTAATCGATTTATGATTTTCATTTATTATTTGTGATTTTGTCTGATAGCGTATGCTTAGTCTAAGAACTCTTGATGCGCTATGCTTATGATTTACATCTAATTCTTTATAAAATTTACTTTTGGCAAAGAAATAGATTCTAGAAAAGAGCTAAAATTGTTATGAATCATTGTATGAACCAATTGATTGTGAAGTGTGGTGGAATCCGAAGTTCCAGTTCTCTCGATATTTTGTGACAACCTTGTGTAAATATTCTCTTTATTTTTAGTATTTTCTTAAATCGAGTCTTTACAAGTCTGAGTTGAACGAACTTTACTACCACTTTACAAACAACTTCGAAATCACATCACTGCGCGTCAATGTGATGAAGTTGTGCGTAAATGTTCCTGATGCTGTGCATAATAGAAAGGTTGAAACGTAACTTTGTTTTAACAACCTGTGTGTTGTTGGTAGGATGAGCAATTTAACTTGGGAGTGAAAACTAATGGGAAAGTAGTTAGTGTGAAGCTTAACTTCAATCAGTAGTTATGTGTAATGCGTTGGTATGAATATTGTCTGAACAACTTATATCTTGTTATCTTGTCGATATTTATATATATATATTTGCTGCAATCTTATTTCATTTAACTGTACTATGATAACAAGGGGGCGCTGCCCCCTTGACCCCCGATTATAAACATAACATGATATAAATCTTTCAAGGAAAATGAAGGAACAACAGGTTACATATAAACATCTAAATATCATGTTATGCAACAAAAAAAACATGTTATGCAACAAAAAAGAACTGAATAACATGTTATGCAGAATAAAAAAAATGTGCATGACTTGTTATGTAGACGCATTACTTGTTATGCAGATACAGATGCATGAAAGAACCAAAGTTGAATGACTCGTTATGCAGCCATCTTTAAAAGAATAAATGCATAACAGATTGTAAATCTTCAAAAGAGGATGCATAACAGATTATGCATCTTCAAAACATAATGCATAAGAGATTATGCATCATCGAAAACTAATGCATAATCTACTATGCATTTAAGATAAAAAAATATGAAAACATAATCTGATACAAAAGCGTAAAAACACACACTTTAGAAGAAGAAAAAAAAGTATTTTTTCATAAAACCAATACAAAAAAGAAACTAAGTAAAGAAAAGTACTTGTTCATAAAAACTAATTAAAGAAAAATGAATAAGGTTCAAACATCAAAGTAATAGTCCGAAAGAAACAGACAAGATAATTGCTCTCCCTTAACTTCCCTTAGGTCAGCTTCTTGGCTTCTTCTTCGGCTTTGGCGGCTTCTTGTAACAGGTAGGCTTTGTACAAGTTTGCTTGTTGTGATTACCAATCTCACAACAATTACCACAAACGCATAGCTCTCCGGGCGGCTTCGAACGGCTCAAATGTCTATTAGCTTGTGGTCGCCCTGGCGGCCTCCTAACATCAGGTACATCGATAATATCATTACCTTCATAAAATTCAGGCCTGTTGTAGTTCGAAATAGGATGAATTGCATGGATGTAGACATTATTGAAGTATGCAGTAGTGAAATAAGGTTCAACAAAATCATACGGATTAGAACCAGACATTGTTATCGATGCTAAAGCATGCACACATGGAAATCCATAGACGCGCCACCTCTGACAGGTACATGTCCTTGCCTCAAGGTTAACATTATGAGAACTCTCCCCTCCCTCCACTTCATAAACATGAGTATCGGACTGTATAACCATCCAGGTTAAACCCTCATCAATAAGAGCCTCCATCTTAGCTTCATTCTTCGGTGTGAGAATTGTTATGAAACTTTTACCAGTATTACGCCTTTCGACATCATACCCATCATATCCTTCCTTATCTGATCCATAAGAGCATTTGCAGGGGGGTATATTAATTATATGTCCCTACTTTTAACTCCCTACAAATATATCCTTATGCAACAATAAATATGTCCCTCATTTTTTATAACCTTATCCATTTAATATTAGATTACCTTAATACCCTCACTCATATAATATTTTCTTTATTTCAAAATACAACAAATTTCTTCCTCTACCACTTCACCACCACCACTAGCACCACCACCACCAACATTCAACTACCATTCCACCCACCACCACCAGTTCAACAACCACCGCCCAAACCAACCACCACCACCACCAATATTCCACCACCACTCCTTCACCGCCACCATTACACCACCACTAGTCCTCCTCCACCACTAGTTTGTTGCCGCCGCCACCACAAGTTCGTCGCGCCGCCGCCACCACCGTCCGCCACCACCACCATCGCATCGCCGGTTCAAATATTTTTAAAGAACAAAAAGTAGTTGATCCATTTCAGTTGGATCAAACAATGGATGTTTATCCATTGCAGTTGGATCAACAGTAGAAGTTTATCCATTCCACTTGGATCAACAATGGATGTTTATCCATGCTTTGATGGAAAATGCTACCACTTCATCACCGCAGCTTGAGATCCACCAACAAAACCATCAACAAGTAGAAGTTTATCTAGTTTATCCAAGAAAAAAAGGATCAACAAGTAAAAGTTGATCCAATTTTAGTGGATCAACAATGGAAGTTGATCCATGTAAAATTGGATCAATAATGATAGTTTATCCATGTAAAATGGAGTGAACTTGGCGTGAGTCGAACACGCATCATCTGACATGGAGTCACCATGCTACCATTGCACCACAAGTTCAACATTAGAACAAATTTACATGATTTAAACTACAAACCATGCGTTCAAAGGATCAACAACAGTAGTTGATCCCATAGAGATGGATCAATAACCATAGTTGATCCAAAATATATGGATCAACAACCATAGTTGATCCAATATCACTGCTGCTTCAACCCGATAACCACCATATTTCATTACCCGTAGCTTCATAAACACCAACACTCCAAGACCACTTCAAAACCAATCTCTCGTTGAATCAACAATGGATGTTTATCCATTTCAGCTTGGATCAACAGTGGATGTTATCCATTGCGCTTGGATCAACAACCATAGTTGATCCAATATCACCGCTCACTTCAAACCAGAATAACCACCATATTTCATTCAAGAACTCTGGCTTCAATATACCTAACAACAACTCATACCAATACTGCCACCAACAAAATCACACATCTCCAAAGACACCACCACCACCACCAAACAACCAAACCCAAAATCCAACACCGCCACTAATCGTCTGGATGACTCAAAGAAAATAACACACAAAACAATAAGAAAATAAAGAGCAAAGACTTGGACCAGAGGAATAGTCATTGTTTATGGTGAATTACAACAAAAAAAAACCATTGACAACCACGCAAATATAATTTAAACAATTGGTCTTACCAAGAACTTCGTCATTCGCTTTGCATGTTACTTTACGAGAAGGAACAAGTACTCGTACAAATTAAATAATCAAAATCGTTGATGTTACTTTACGAAGGAACAAGTACTCAAAAACAAATTAAATACCAAAAATCGTTGAAGACAAGAATATTGGGGTTATTTTCGACAGTGATGAGGTTTACTCATATATATACAGAAGAACATCACCAGATCTAAGTCTATTCCATCTTCATCGTAATGTTGGTGGTCTTTGTTGATTTCTTGATGATTTTCTCACTTGATTCATCACCGGGATCTAAGTTTTGAAGACTATTTTCTCATTAATTCTTCACCGGATTTAACTTTTGCATCCAAATCGAGTAGAAATCGATCTAATCGATTGTTTAAAAGTTGGGTGTGGTGCTGTAGGTAGTGGATTAGGTAGTGACGGAGATGATAATTGCAACGATGAAGATGGTGGTGGAAGCGAAGATGGTGGTGGTGGTGCAAACGATGAAGATGGTGATTAAGGGTGGTGGTGGTGGTGGTGGTTATGGTGATGGTACTGGTGGTGTTGGTGTGCTGACGATGAAGATGGTAATGGTGTCGAATTTTTTTTATGGATCTGTTCTTCTCAGAATTGAAGAAGAAGATGATGTATAAACACATCCGGGTTAAAAATGGAAATCTCCAAATAAATTTTTTTAATAAAATTTCAAATATGCCATCAGGGACATTTTTAAAGTCTGTCAGGGATATTTGTGAAGACCCATCAAAAGGAGGGACAAAAGTTCAATTACCACTTTGGGGTTGCAGGGAGCTTCTTGTGTACCTTCATCCAACTATTTAAGGATTCAGCAAGAGTAGAAGATGTCCTACCATACCTACAACCCTGAAAACTTCTCCGGAGGGATATCTTCAATATAGTTTGCAACCCAACCACAACCAAGACCCCTAATCGTAGCGATGGCAGTTTGGAAACCTTCGGGACTAAGAGCATACGCAGCAGCTTGAAATGCATCAATAACAGCACCATACCTTTCGTTAGAGCCATTAATTGGTAAGTTCATCTTCAGATGATAGTAGCAGAAACTATGGAAGGCTCTGGGAAAATAAACTGGAATAGCTCTCTTTAATCCTTCTGCACGATCAGATAAAAATGTGATTGGCCTTTGATCATGATCAAGAACATAACTCAAATTCCTCATGAACCATTCCCAGTTATCATTATCTTCACCATGTACCAGGGTCATGGCTAGTGGAAAGAACCCTGCACAGCAAAAAATATAAAATCAAGCCAGCGTATAAACATGAAGTATGCGCGCTAAAAACAGATGCATAATGTCTTATGCATCTAAACTAAATAGTGCATAAGACATTATGCACTTGCATAAAAAGATGCATAAGATCGAGAAAAGTGAAAGACAATAATGCATAAGACATCATGCGATTAAAATAAATAATGTATAATGTCTTATGCATCTAAACGAAAATGATGCATAAACGTAAAAAGTGAAAACAAAAAATGCATAATGTCTTATGCATCTAAACTAAAATATGCGTAAGACATCATGCGAGTTAAAATAAATAATGTATAATGTCTTATGCATCTAAACGAAAATGATGCATAACCGAGAAAAGTGAAAACAATAACGCATAAGACATTATGAAGCCAAAATAAATAATGCATGAGACATTATGCACATATATAAGAAGCATGCATTATCAGAAAAATACCATTTTCAGCATTGATAGCGGTTGCATCCATGAGGCATCCTCTATATCTCCCTGTAAGAAAGGTAGCATCGACATATATCATGGGACGAAGGTAACGGTAACCATGGATGCATGCCTCGAAATCAATAAAAAGACGCACAAACTTATTTGAAGGTGCCTCATCTTCTAATTCAGTTGAACTATCCTCGTTCAATTCAGGTTCATTCGTTTGAACTTGAAAATCAATCCAACTCCCAGGATTTGTGCTGCGAATGGCATCTACATACCATACCAGATGCGAATACGACATGGCCTCATCACCAAATATTTCCTCATACACTTTCTCTCTTCCATTGTAAGCTTGGTAATATTTCATATTGATCCCGTAACTAGATTTAAAAAACTTTTTCAAATCACATGCTTTGAAACTTGGATTAATTCTAATTTCATCTTTGATAAGACTAGAAACAAATTTACTGCTGAGCCTGTGGAAAAGCCTTTGACATCCCACACCACAGGTATGACTGCTAACATACTTCTTAACCTTAAGCATCGTGTTTTCAACATCAACAGCACAAACCTTATACTCCCAAGGGCATTTTTCTTTATAGCATTTTGCATAGAACCTGCTAGGTTCATTCTTAGTATATACAAGAACACGCCCAGTTTTTACCTCGTATTTCTTTACCGCAATACGTACCTCTGCTACACCTCCAAAAAATACTTTATCAACATAGCTTCTTCTGGTTCAGGTTCGATTACACGCCTACTTGATGAATCTCTACTACGACTGTTCAAAGAATTGAAGCCAACTTCAACAAGTAAATCAAAGCTCTTCTGACCTTTACATTGGCAACGAGATACAAAACACTGAAGCAGAACATCAGAATCAAATCGCACAAACTTGCTTCCATCATTAAAAGAAAATTTAACATGATGAGGTAGTAAACGAGTCCACTTATGGCAAACGGTTGTCTTCAAACTCTCCAGAGTTGTGTTGACATCAACATGATGTGCTAAGAATTCACTAAAGTAGTGAATTACAGCTAGTGCACTAGCAGCAGGCATTTTACCCTACAAAAACACAAAAGACAAAAATCTATCCTGCATATGGCTTCACAAGAATTCTTACTCAAAATTAAAAGATATAATCAACAACAGAAAAACAAATCTACATTAACCATAATCGGATCGTAAATCAACAAGATACCAAAATCAATAACATCTCCATTAACGTAATGTAAAATGATCAAAAATATGAGTGGAAAAATAAATCAATTGATAAATCAAATAGAACACACCTAAAAAATTAGTGTATCAACATCCGAACATGAAATCGAAACAAACAGATTGAATCGAAAAGACCTACATTAATCGTAAAAATCTCAGAACCTAGAAAAAAAAAATCAAAAACAAGCTTAAAAGATCTAAAAACCGATTCAAGGAAACCTAAATTAATCTTCGGAAACCTAAAATAATAGATCCTAATCTTACAGAAACTAAAACCTATAATCGAATCCATATTAAACAAAAATCAGAAACAAGATTGAAATGTAGCTCAAACCTGAAACTTGAATTTCAGAGTAAATTAAATCCCTCAATCAGCTCCTTCTGAATCTCTGAGCTATCAATCTCTATCGAAACTGAATCTCTGAGCCATCAATCTCTATCGAAACTGAATCTCAGAAAGTGAAAGTGAGGCTAAAGCTTCAATTATCTTCTCTGGGTAAATTCGCTGTAGATCATCTCCTTCTTCAGCTCTCGATAATTGAATCTCTCAGCTCTAGCTGGTATTCCATCTCCTTCTCCTTCTCAATCGCTCAGCGTGAAATCTCTCTCTCGAAACCGAATTTGTGAAAATCAAACGGTTGTGAACTAAGTTTTTGTTTGGGTGAGGTTAAACTGGGAAAAAAAAAAGAAAAAAAAAGGAAATTTCTAAAACTCAAAAGCGTGAATAATTTGCACGGCCTGTTTGGGTGCGCGTGTGGGTTTTACAGTGGGAAAAGTTGTAAAAATGGGTCTCCCTGTAGTTTTCACTTTTGACTTTCATAATTATTGGGCCTAGAACATTGAGTCGAAATGTCTAATGGGTTTTGGATGAGTTTGGCCGGTCCAATAGGTTTGAATGAAAACCCGATTTGAGAGTTCTCAACCATTTATTTGCTTGACAATTTGGGGTTAGTGATTTATGACATTCACAGTATAGATCAAATTATATCCTAAAAAAATTATGCGAGAATTTTTTTTAGATTTTATATCAAGGTTTGTCATTGCTCCAATTTAGTCCAATTCGGCTTCAATCAAGATAATTTGGTGTGGCCATGCAAAAACTAATACTTAAAGGTTGATCTTGTTTTTATTTCCCTGTTTGAAGCATAGATGAGCTTGTTGCGTTAATCGTGTGTGTCTGTGTGTATATATAGTTTGGAATAAGTGCCTTTTATTTTATCCCTAAACAATGCTATTTTTATTTTTTATTTTTTTTGATAGGTAGGACGAAGAAAAGAAGGAATGTACATCAGTGAAGAAACAAACTACATTACAAGAACATATTATCCCAGTCCTTGATCACGGTACTAAAAAAAATTCACATGAGCTTTTTTTACCGCAACATCAGCCCAAAAAAGAGTCATAGTTTTAGCTTCATTACCCAGATCATCATATTTCTTTCGTAGGTGTGATGATTGACTACGAAGATACGACTGTTTCATTCTCTTCATAAAGACTAAAAAATTGATTGTTGCATTAGACTAAAAATATAGTTTTCGTTGCTTAATAAGTGTGTTTTATGCCAATAGTGAGCTAACATCTTAATGGTTTTGGGTGTGACCCATGCACATCGAGAACTTTGTAGCAGTATCGACCATACTTTGAACGCAACCTTGCATTAAAGGAAGAGATGATCTTGAGTTTTAGAATGGTCTCCCCATTGAATGCATGAGTTGTGTAGTGTAACTCCGTTACGCTGAAGTATGTCATTTGTGTTCACCTATGCGTGAACCAGACTCTAAACCAAGAGATTATTAGTCTTAGGTGGTATAGATGTTTTCCAAATGAATTGATATGGAAAATTATCCAACCTATCTGTCACAACAAGTCCAGATATAACGTTTTAACATAGAAAACACCTGAAGCATGGAGAGTCCAACGTCTAGTATCGAATAAGCCATCTGGAGTTGGAGGGGTATCACCAATAAGTATAAATAGAGTAGTAAAGTCATCCTCTTTTGAAGTCAAACTTCGGCTTACTTCAAAGGGAATATTGGCGATATGCCCCAAAATCGACTGTCATCTTGGGGATATGCCCCAAAATTCCAATTTTGGGGAATATGCCCCAGCCGTCCAAAATTCCATCCAAAACCGTTAAGTAGTCAATATTCGCACACACTTGGGATCATATATGCGAATTAAAAGACATATATACGATATATTAACACCTTTACAAGGTTCAGGAACATATTTAGACGAAAAAATCTCGAAAAAATTAGAGAGAAAGTGCCGACACATTTACGATAAATAGTCTATTTAACGGTTCCTTGACGGAAACCGTTACTTTGGGGCATATTCCCAAAAACTGGAATCCTGGGGCATATCCCCAAGATGACAGTCGATTTTGGGGCATATTCCCCATTTTCCCTTGAAATTATATCATGTCTGCAATCTTAATATTTTTGTCCCAAACTAACCTGTAAGATTTATGAAGAACAATAGCCAACGGGTTTTGACCACGCCAAATATCGTTCTAGAAAGTAATATATGCATTATCAACAATTGCTCACCAGCAAGAAACACCAAAAGGTTGATTCACTCTAACAGGGATCCAACAGAAAAATCAGAGCCATACTTATCGACAATAATCTGGCACCATAATTTCATTCTAAGGTTACAAACACATAAACCACCTCTTTATTTAGTATCACGGACCAAGACCTAGTTTACTAAGAGTGAGATCTTTGAACCTTCCTTGTATTTACAAAAAATTTCGCATATTCTTCTCGAGAATCTTAATGACATAATTTCGAGCTTTAAATAACGAGAAGTAATATGTGTAGAGAAGTCATGATGCATTTTAATAGAACAAGTTTACCTCCCTTAGATAAAGAAATCCTTCTCCATGTAGGCAGTTTCGCATCAAACTTCTCAATAATTAGATCCCAAATTCCTTTTGAGCCAGACTTTTCCCCAAGCGGCATTCCCAAGTACATGAATGATAAGTTATCGGTTGAACAACCAAATTCTTCAGCCTAAGTAGAAAAGTCTGGTGTATCTCTGATTGCAATAAGCCTGGCTTTATAAGTATTCACCTTTAAACCAACAATGAACTCAAAGCATTGTAACACTGAAATTTTTTATTAATCTCTTCCTTCTCATGATCAACAAAGAATATAATATCATTTCTATAGTGAAGATGCTTAAGAATAATACTAGAAAGTGAAATAGAGAAGCCACTAAAAAAATCCTTGATTGGAAGCTCAATCCATATATCTTGAAAAACCTTCCATAGCAATGTTAAATAAAAGAGGAGAGATTGGAAAACCTTGTCTAACATCTCTTGAACTGCTAAAATAACCAAAAGAGGATCATTTATGAGCACGGGCAATGAAGAAGTACAGTAGCGGAATCTTAACTAGTTACACTACTTCCTACTAAAACCCATCTGGGTTATCACAAATTCAAGATATCTCCAATTAATTATGTCAAACGCATTCTCAGAATCAACTTTACTCACAATACCAGCATTCCCAGACCTAAGACTAGAATCTACCAATTCATTGGCAATTTGAGTGCCATCAATAATATGTCTACCCTCAGGGTATGCACATTGTACTAGTCAAATCAGTTTTTCCATGATAACAAGTTTAAGTCTCGATACTAAAATTTTTGCAATGATCTTATAAACATTAGTTTGGAAACAAATAGGTGTACAATCATTTATAGTTTCAATATGGTCATTTTTAGGCATACGAGTTATGAAGTTGAATTGTGTTTAGAATCAATTGTGCCTGAGGTGTAGAATTCATGCACAATACTCATATTATCTTCTATGATGAAATACCAACACTTCTGAGAGAACATGATTAGGATCATCCATCAATACCTGGGCCTTGTGAATCCTTTATGGCTGTATTATCTTTTTCAGTGAAATCAACATCCAAAATTGCAAACTCTATGGCAGTGATGTTGTTAAATAAAATACCCTCTAAATACGGTCTAATAATTTCTTCATCGGTAAATAATTTTTTGTAATAATCCATTATACACTCCTGTAGTTTAATTCTATCTGACACCAGTTCACTTCTATTATATAGTTGTTGGATTTTGTTGTATCTTCTTCTTGTAGAAGCATTACTAATGAAAAAAAAAGTATTTCTATCTCCTTCTTGTAATCACTTAGTGTTTGGTTTGATCCTCTGATAGACACATTTTTGTGTCGAATTTGATCTCAATACTATATATTGTTGGCACTCGATTTTGTACTTATTATGGTGTTTTATGTGTGTATAGGTATTTTTGGGGAATAAACATTTTTGGAAAATTCGGCTCGAAAAAGTGTTAAAAGGCACCCCGGGGGAAACGTATTATTCGGACTCTCAATGTAGGATAAGGGGCACCTCAATTACTAAGGGGCACCCACAGGATATTCGCACCCAAGCAGCTGGATAAGGGGCTACCTTTCTTCCTCACGTACATATAGAAAATGGCGGGAAATTTGGTTTCAACAAGAAAGGATTTATTATCTTTAACATAAGAATATCTTCTTGCCTTATAAATGGAAGTTGTGAAGAAAAAGGAAGTTATCTTGTATTAAACAAGAAAATATCCTTAGAAGATTTTATCTTGGATTTTATTCTGCGAATTAAAGAAGATATGGGTTTAGTAAAGAAATATAGAGAATAAAGAGAAAGAAAAATTCATGAAGATATTTTTAATTAAAAAGAAGAAGATTTTGGAGTTATGGAAGATTATATTTGAGTAATGTGTATTTGTGTGTATAAATAGAGAGCTAGAGAGCACATTTGAGGGGGGGAGTTTTGGAGAGAAAAGAAAATCACTGCTTTAATATATTTCTCCCATTTTCATCATTTGTAAACACTTTGAGCAATAAAAATAATTTTTGAGCGTGTTTCCAACATGATGATGAGCTAATTCTCCCACAACCAAGGAAACGAGGAAGCTACTTATGCATGAATAATTGGTAATTATTTATTCTAATTTATAATTTATGATTCACTCAATCACTGCTTTTGCAGAGTTTTTAATTGTTTGCATAATTTCCTTCATTAGTTGTGATTCAATTAGATAGGTTATGATTTGTATTAAGATAATCTATGCTTAGGGGATACAACTAATTTTTGAGAATTTGTCTGATTATATGTGAATTAAGAAATAAGGGACTTAAAAGATAATTAGAGTTTTGGCTTATTTACCATAATTTATTCATGTGTAATATTGGAATCAGTGTCTTGGTTATTCCTAATATTCTGTGACAATATTTTGTATATATTTTTCTTTTATTTTAGTTTATTAAATCCTAAAATCGATGTCAACAAGTCCGAGTGAACGACAACTCTATTTACCACTATATAAAATACGATCAATTTTTGGCGCCGCCGACGCGGACTTGTGTATAGATTTGTTTTTAGGTTTTATTTTTCTTTTTATTATTTTTGTTCTTTTTTATGCGTTTTGGTATTTCTGTTTGCTTTCAGACTTGGAGCTGCGCTAAAGAAAAGAGAAGAAGTGTTGAAATGTAAAGCGAAGCCAAAGAAGGAAAAAAAAAGAAATCCAAATGAGTAAAGAAGAATATTTTTGTATATAGTTAATTTATTTTTATTAGATATTTTCTTTATTTTTTTAGAAACTGTAATTAGGGCTATATTTTTGTAATCTTTTATTTTTGGACATTCTTTTTGGACTTTATTTTCTTGGGACTTTCTTTGGACATTATTTTTAAAACCCTAAGGAAGGGTTAATTTAAATAAAATCTGCTGCGAGAAGGACGATACATTCACGATCTGTCTCGGCCCCTCCGTCATTACGACATAGGAGTCGTGGCCCGAGTCGACTTCAACGGTTCATCCCCCGTCTAGAACGGGAGGTAAGAATTATAAACACTCGTGAATCCCCTGTCAGCGGGTTTACTGGATGATTTTGTATGCATATATGTTGAGGACCTGAAATCGGATTTAATTTTCTAGTAAAGGGCAAGGCCTGGACATATCAAGATAAGGACTCGGATTTCATCGCCGTTTCCTTCTTGCCCGCCTTAGGAACACGTAACCTACGCGAACCTAAGCCTTAAAATTTGGACTAGAACAAGACCGATAGGGTAACGAGCTTAATAGGAAAGTCATTCGAAAAATATTGGTTACTCTTTTAAGCATACTTGAAGTTCATGACGGTTTTGTGAGTTGAATGCGTTCTTGCGCCGCCTTGTAATGCGGTGAGGCCTTGGGTATCAAAGCTCCATCGAGCTTCCTCGTCTCTATTTAGCTTACTTTAACTCAGATTGATTCCGGAGGGGTCTCTGGCGAATTGTAACGAATTCCCTTTCGAAGGATTATAAGTTGGTCTAGAAACAATCTAAGTGGAGCCATCATGCTTTTGTTTGCTAGAAATCAGTAGGGTTTGTTGTGGTCGAGTCGGCCTTGTTTGTGCTTGTGTAGAATTCCCTTGCGCTAGGATGTCAAACTGGTATTATAATAGCCATCACAATGAATATGAATATCCAACTAAACAATATGGACATCACTCTTTTTATGACCAGTGTGAATGATGGTTGGGAACGCCAACCTTTTGAAGATTATGGCTCATACCATGGTGAGCCCAATTACTATTCACATGAATACCGGTCATACGAGCAAAATTCCTATAATTCCTCTTCTCTAGATAAGGCGCGTAAGATACTTGAGTCAACACGTAAGTTAACAGAGTCAACACGTGAGATTGCTGAGTCAACACGTAGGTTAGAGTTAGAGACGGAAGAAAGAATTGCTCGAATTACTTTGAATTGCCAGTACATTGCTTCAAATATCACCCTTGAAAATGATGAAAAATTCTATTTACATAATCAAGATGACGAGGTTAGAATTGAAAGCTATACTTTAGATAAGGTTCGACCATCTTCGTATTACTATGATGATGATGATAGTATTGATGAAGAATCTGAAGTTTTTAGGCGTAGTGATCAGGAATTTGTTACTCCAATTGAGCTTTATAATGATATTTCTGGTTTAAATCCAAATAATGTTAATAATTATTCACCTATTCAAAAGGATAAGGATTTGACTAGAAATACCCCCGTTTTAGACGATGTAGTATTTCCTTTTCACGAAGCCGATGATAGTTTTGAGGAACGAGTTTATTCTGAGAATATTGTTTTAGAGTCTAGCGATTTAGAAACATTAGACTTAGAAAAAGAAAATGAACTCGTAGAGATGAGTGAGGATAAACCTGACTTAGAAGAATCAATTAACCATTTTCGTGAATCACGACCTAGAAATTAGGGAGGTTGTGACTAGTCTTTCTAGAGACCACCAAAACTCTAAGTTTGGTGGTGATTATCATTCTCCATGTGCTTTAACTCTTAGAAAGGTCCCTCACTTGGGACTTGACATATGTGCCTCAACCATTTTACAAGATTACCTTCATACACGTTTTCCGAACCTAATGATGTCGAGAAAGAAGTTCAGATTGTTAGAAACCCATCCTCCTCTGGTTGATGTGGTTAGCCCAGGCTATGATACCTCGATTGACTTTGTTTTCCCACCAAAAAATTTTTCTTCAATTGTGGGAACCTATGAAATTCAAATGTGTCAAATATTAAGTTTTAAGACTAAACCTAATTACTTTAGGAGATTAGGGTCGACACATTTGCTTAAGAATGACCAATATTGTGGTCAACTGTGTGAGTCAAGTCTGATTGACTTAGAGGATCCCCAATTATTCAGGTTATTGTTATGTGCTTCTAAGTTCTTAATTGAGTATTTCCAGACTCTAGAACACGATCTTCGAGGATCCACGCCTTTGAGGAAATCCCAGCTAATGAAAGCTTTCTATCTAGACCCTTTTATAGAGCCTGAACCCGAACCACAACTAGATGTAGTTGTCTTAAACAAAAAAATAGATAAGGGAGTGTTGGATATCTTCCTGGTATGTTGCAGTTTCCTCTTCTTATGGTTAGCACTTTTTGATCTAGATGACCCGCAGTTATTCCGGCTGCTACTATATGATTCTTTGAGGTGACTAATCTCTTCCATTGTCTGGCTGAAGACTTTAAACTTAGCACTTCTTGGGAGGTAACCCAATATTCTTGCGACTCGGTAATATCTTTCCTTATCTCTTTTGCTTCAAACGGTAACAGTTTCTCCTTGTTCATGTTTTTAATTTCATCTTTAGAACATTTAGGACAATGTTAGATTTAAGTTTGGGGGTATGGGAGAAACTTTTTAGTTGCAATAAATAAAACTCCAGAGCCTAAAAATTTATGTCTATTAAGGATGGCACTAACCAATCTAAGTGGATGGAAGCATCTTGGTTATAGGAGTTGAGGAACCAATCTGATTAGATGGAAACATCTAAAGAGTCTATTCATAAAAGCACGAGCTCGGTGTTAGAATTAAAAAACATGGTAGTTTCGCCATATCCCGTGATGGAAACATCGAAAGAATCCACGATCACTTTTTTTTTTTTTTACCATTGCTAGGGTGAAATAGAGTGATTGAGATACAAACAAAAAAATAATAATAATAATAATACAAAAAAAAAAAAATTGAGACCAGACCATCAGACCAACCGGAATAAATTCAATAAAGTCGACCACTGGTACCCTTGTATATGCCAGCTGAGTTGACTAAGAGTTAGGATTATCGACCACTGGTTCCCTTGTATATGCCAGTTGTGTTGATATTAGTCAAACCGGTATCTCAGTCCATTAGGATAGGTTCACCTTAGTCAACATCTATGTTTTTCTCTACATCCATGTTCTTAATCTATCCATGTGATTGGTTGACTCCGGTTTATGATGTTTAGAAACTATCTGAGTAGAGCTCTGTCACTTTATATGAATTTTAGTATGCTTGAGTGCAAACTCGTGTACAACAATTGGAATTTCGCATCAGGGTACTTCCTCCTGTAGTCAATAATTATGCCAACCAAGGAGATTCTTTAGTGCCTTCCAAGGTTCTGCGTAGATAGCTAGGGTATGGAGTAAAGGTTTTGTGGGTACACCTCTGGTAAACCCTCCGGAGACATCACTCCGTCGTTAGGGCCACCTAGCGGTTTAACGTCTTGTTCCACGTGCTAAGTGTAGTCATTTTATTTTCTAGAATAAATTTGCTCGAGGACTAGCAAATAATAAGTTTGGGGGTATTTGATAGACACATTTTTGTGTCGAATTTGATCTCAATACTATATATTGTTGGCACTCGATTTTGTACTTATTATGGTGTTTTATGTGTGTGTAGGTATTTTTGGGGAATAAAAATTTTTGGAAAATTCGGCTCGAAAAAGTGTTAAAAGGCACCCCGGAGGAAACGTGTTATTCGGACTCTCAATGTAGGATAAGGGGCACCTCAATTACTAAGGGGCACCCACAGGATATTCGCACCCAAGCAGCTGGATAAGGGGCTACCTTTCTTCCTCACGTACATATAGAAAATGGCGGGAAATTTGGTTTCAACAGCAAAGGATTTATTATCTTTAACATAAGAATATCTTCTTGCCTTATAAACAGGAAGTTGTGAAGAAAAAGGAAGTTATCTTGTATTAAACAAGAAAATATCCTTAGAAGATTTTATCTTGGATTTTATTCTGCGAATTAAAGAAGATATGGGTTTAGTAAAGAAATATAGAGAATAAAGAGAGAAAAATTCATGAAGATATTTTTAATTAAAAAGAAGAAGATTTTGGAGTTATGGAAGAATATATTTGAGTAATGTGTATTTGTGTGTATAAATAGAGAGCTAGAGAGCACATTTGAGGAGGGGAGTTTTGGAGAAAAAGAAAATCACTTGCTTTAATATATTTCTCCCATTTTCATCATTTGTAAACACTTTGAGCAATAAAAATAATTTTTGAGCGTGTTTCCAACAATGATGATGAGCTAATTCTCCCACAACCAAGGAAACGAGGAAGCTACTTACGCATGAATAATTGGTAATTATTTATTTTCTCTAATTTATAATTTATGATTCACTCAATCACTGCTTTTGCAGAATTTTTAATTATTTGCATAATTTCCTTCATTAGTTGTGATTCAATTAGATAGGTTATGCTTTGTATTAAGATAATCTATGCTTAGGGGATACAACTATTGAGAATTTGTCTGATTATATGTGAATTAAGAAATAAGGGACTTAAAAGCTAATTAGAGTTTTGGTTTATTTACCATAATTTATTCATGTGTAATAGTGGAATCAGTGTCTTGGTTATTCTTAATATTCTGTGACAATATTTTGTATATATTTTTCTTTTATTTTAGTTTATTAAATCCTAAAATCGATGTCAACAAGTCTGAGTGAACGACAACTCTACTTACCACTATTCTAAATTCGATCATCCTCCAAGCAGTTTCTTCCATTTTAGAGACCATCTTAACGTTAGCTTTATTCTGCAGTTTTACTTTGAATTCCTCTTTAAAAAAGAATGTTATCTTCAACTAATCTATCAAGAGTATAAATTTCAAAGAGAATAGAATTTAGCTTTGCATTGGTGTGACCAAACACTTCCTTGTTCCAAACTTGTAGCTTTTCTTGGTGCTTTCACTTTATTAAAACATTATCTTTGGGAGTACGTGCGAAGAAAAGAAAGCCACCAATGTTCCAATAATTGTATGAATCCATTCTCTAAGGTAAGTTGATGGAAACATCTTGGTTGTAAGAGTTGAGGAACCCAAAAATAGAGTTTATTCATAAAAGCACATAGCTTAGGTGTTAGAAATAGCATGCTAGTTTCACCATATCTCGTCGAGTCCTTATCACTTTGTGTTTTTATTTTATTTATTTTTTGAAAAAATATATGTTTCTCTAAGTGATTTGGTGGCATCGAATTGTTACCACCGCCGCGATGAAATAGAGTGATTGAGTTACTAAGAAAATAATAATAAAGAGACCAGACCAATATCAGATATTACTATATATATATATATATATTATAAAAAGAAGTGATGTGTGTGTAGCCTCACAAATCCGACCATCGATTTCGTCATCCCACTGCGCGGATCGATTCATTATATGTTCTATATAGGCGTCCGTCCGATCGGTGGGTTTCTTGATTTTGCTAAACTACCATAAGATACGTGTATATTTTTGGATACCAATTATTGGTATTTATTTGATTTTGCTAAACTACCATAAGATCCGTGTAGTTGCCTTATTTTTGGATTTCCAAGCACACCGTTACCAACTAGACATAGGCCAAGGAAAAAATGTTTAATGTTCACGTCCGTCCAACGGAAGCACATCGTCCGTCCAATCCCTTGGGTTTCCTATATTTTGGACGGACTCGATTATGCCATGGCCCGGTATTAAACTACTAGACATAGACCACTAAACCTTATCGCGACTAACCTTACGACCTCAACCTAGACACGGTTCTAATCTTAGCTCTCCCCGACAAATTAAAGTAAATACCTAACCTTTAAATTATATCCTTTCAAGGGTCTGTGACTCTGTGTGGTTGCAGAAATTAGAAGTGTTTGTTTTTTTTTTTCCTTTTTGAAGCAAGATTAGGTTACGTTTAGCCTATACATACTTAAATATGAGGTTTTGTTTTTTCTTACTCCACAACTTTTTTTTTCTCCCTCTACATTAAACTTTCACCCGATTCACCGTACGGTCCGGCTCAAGGGTCTGTGTGGATTCACCATAATGGTACGGCTCAAGTCAAGGGTCTGTATGGATTGCTTTCCCTCTTCTTTTGTATTAGTGAATATATATATAATTTCGATCCACAACTCAATTGAAGACGGATAACCTTAGCACCAAATATAAATTTGAAAAAACATTATGGGGTCATGGTCGGGCTTATGATCGCGGTTAATTTAACCCAGCTAATTTGGTCTGACCAATAAAATAACTGGAATTTGTGTAAGGACCACGGCCGGCAGTAAGCCCTAGTAATTAGACCAAACCAACAAAATATCGAGGTCAAGTCCCGGTTAACTTATATGCTCAACCAAATCACAGTTAATTTAATATTAATGTTGGACTGTGTTTGTCCCTAGATTTTTCAATCCACGGCTACTTAGGTATGACATGACTATCTAAATACATAGACCATCCTTAATCGCGGGTCCATAGGCCCATCCCTGACTAATATGACCCGACTAACTAATTAAATACAATACCCGAAGAATTGCGGAGATCGACTAAAATTTTGTGAGAGGATACCGACTAGCCGACCGAACAACAAATAAAAATTTAAAAGGTTGAGCCCGGTAGTAGGCCTGGTGATACCTAATATATATATATATATATATATATATTAGGTATATATATTAGGTATATATATATATGTGTGTGTGTGTGTAAATTAACACTTGGATAGCAGTATGTGTGTGTTCTCCCTATCCCGGTCGCCTAAACAAGCGTGGAATGCAGGATCCACGGAAATTACTGTGTAATCTGCTGACAAGATACATGCGCTTGGATCCGAAATATCTAATCATGTTGTTAATTTTTTTTTAAAATAAAAATGAATAAATTGTTATTATTTTTCAATAAATAAATCGACCACTGGTTCCCTTGTATATGCCAGCTGTGTTGATATTAGTTCAGACCAGTATCTCAATCCATTAGGATTCATAGGTCATCCTGGCAGTGGCCTTCAGACAGATATGGGAAACACCGTTCACCTTAGTCAACATCCTAAAACATATATTTTTTTTCTGTATATTCATCTTCTTAATCTATCCATGTGATTTGTTTGTCGAAAATGGATGTGACTTCTGAGTAGAGCTTTGTCACTCACATCAGGGTACTTCCCCCTGTGCTCAATGAGAGTATGCCAACCAAGGAGATTGTTTAGTGTCGTTCCAAGGTTCTGCACATGTAGCTAGGGTTTGGAGTAAAGGTTTTGTGGGCACAACTCTTGTAACCCTCCCGAGACTATAACTCGGCCACTAGGGTGGGGTTCAAAGGTTTTATCACATGCTAAGTGCAATCGCGATGCCTGCGATATTATTAAATTTGCTCGAGGACTAGAAAAAATAAGTTTGGGGGTATTTGATAGACACATTTATGTGTCTGTGTTGGTCTCAATGGTCTATAATGTTAGTACCTATTTTGTACTTATTTTACTATTTTTTGTATTTGTAGATATTTTTGGGAAATAAAGCTCGATGGACCAAAATGTGGAATTCCACTCGTAAAAGGGAGTAAATGAAATGATTTATAGGCCCAAAAGGAAACATGAAGAATTATTGGGCCAATCATTTGGATATGAGAGTGTGGTAAGCAAGCCACAAAGTGTGTAGAAGTGTGCCATAGCGTGCAAGATACTACTAACTAAAGGATATTTGAAGATGTGGTTTAATGAAGAAAGTAAGCAAAATAAAGAAGGAAATAAAGATATTGTTCTTTATAGTTGGAATCCATTTTAACCTAAACAACGGAGGTTTTAGTTGGCAGCCGAGCAACAAGCTGGGCACCAACTCCTTTTTGAATAACAACACTCAATCTATGAAAAATAAACCTACCTAGACCACAACCAGCATCATTATTAACTAAACAGTTCTTTATACGCTTAAAAAAACAAATATAATCTTCACTGAGTTCACCTAAAGTGGTGAAAGCTAAAACACCAAGACCATAACCATGTGAAGCACATTCATTCAAGTATTTAGTACGCTTGCATGAAATTGCCTTAGAAATGGCCTATCCTGGGACGAAAGCACGGACTCCACCGCCAGTGAAGGGTGAAACACCTGTAACATCCATACACACGTCTTGGATGTTTTCCCAGTTGAGCACTATAATATCCATAGGGAGTAAATCCTTGTTAATATCTGACACCAACCCCAGAGAAGCTTCTTTACGTACAGGAACACCAGTTTTGTAACAAATATCTACAGTTACGTCGCGAACCACGCCATGACGAAACTTAATCCCAACATCCTTAGCACAATGAAGCGCATGATCACCAAAAATGTCCATAGGTTGTTGCAACAAGAACACAGCCCATCTTCAACAAACAAAGGAATGTCAAGGCGATAACAAACTACTGCTCGAAACTGTCTAGGACCGAGACATTGATCCAAACCACTGATGGGGGAAGCCAAAAGATAATCTTGAGCATGTTTAACCTGGTTACATTTCCAAAGTATGGAATCTCTTGCAGAAAGTGTAAATTGGACATGGATTTGCTTCTTAACTGCATCAAAATAAGTGACTTACCAAGGATTGCATAGAAGGGGGGAAGTGTCATCGAAGAAATAAGTGAAAGGAGAACCACATACCTGAATGAATTTCTGAAGAGCCAACTGATAAGCAGCACCATAATCGGTTGAGAATAAGCTACCAAGAAACACTTTCTGTACCGAAGTAGTTTGACTCTGAGAGGCAAGATAACAGTATGCGCAAGTGTCTGACATGGTATAAATACCAATCCTGCCATATCAGATAGGTAGGGTAGCTAATCTCTGTTGCAGCGGCCCAAAACCAGCACCATCTCCCGTGATTAAAAGCCTCAAATACTTAAGTAAATGATCGTCAAAAAGGTCTAGAGGGCCTGTTGAAGAGCTGCGGGGGTTGGTGATACGCATATCAAAATATAATCTGGATACACCAGACGCAAATACGAAGTAACAACATCTCACTCACGAGGGTCTTTGAGTTTTTTTATAGCAGACGTTAGCTGAATAGTCTTGTTCACCCTACTTAACACCATGTCACTTATGAATTCCAAGTCCAAACTCACAAGTCCAAATGAAAGCTTAACTCCTTTGCTAGGCCTACCAATATCCTTTGGGAAAACACCTTCATCCAAGCTTCGTGCATCAACATTAGGCCAAAAAACCCCAGTCTTCTTGATGTTAAGATGTAAGCCCCTAACCGGTCCTTCGAATTCAATAATCCTCAAAGATTTGTCCACGTCCAAGGTGTCACCGATGATGGTGCCATAATCAAGGTACCAAGCATGCAAATCGAGGTTACACCGAGAAGCAATGGACTTCACAAGATGGTGAAGTGTCAGAGCAAACAAAAGGGGACCAAGGGGATCTCATTGCTGAACACCAATGTCAGATGACAAGATACACTCGATCATAAAAAGCCTGGCAGTGTCCGGCATAATGAATTCCACCCAACGAGAAATACCTGGACAATGAAGTCGGACCTCCCTAATGAGATGAGACCTGCAAACCATATTGAACGCATTTGAAAAGTCAATAAGCAACATTGACATCTTATCCGAATGCCCTCTCAACTCCAACAAACCATTTACCAAGTAAAGAATACTTTCTCCACCTACTAGTACACCAACCCCAAATTGGAAATTCCCTAAATAAAAAGACATAGCCTTACCAACGGAGAAAGCAACCACCTTAGAGACCAACCGACGCCAGATAGTACCAACCGTGATAGGCCTAAGCCCACACCCAGGTTTAAGCAAGGGCGTAAGATGTGCACTGGCAATGAGATCTCCTAAAACCTTAGGGCACTTTCCTGCTAGCCAAAGATTGACCACCCCTATAATCGAAGCCAATAAATCATCCGCCACAGCTGATGCAAACCATCAATACCACAAGAAGTGCCTCTTGGGAAACTCTTGATGGCGCCCGAGATGACTCTTGAATCGGCCAATTCTTGGGTCGCAAACAAAGTCTTCCTCGGGATGGTAGGTGGGGGTGCTTCTGGATGCTTGGATTGTAGTTCAGACAAGGTATTGTCGTCCCGAGGAGCAACATCATTCGAAGACAAAACACGAATTTCCGCCGCATAATGTCCACTATAAATCTTCTTCAGACAGGCACTTAAGTTGGCTGCCTCTAGCTTTATTTTGCTATCTGTTTGGCGGACCGTTGTTGGATTGGCAAGCAAAGAAGATTAGAGATCAAAGTGTAACATAGGCTCTTTCCAAGCAAGAAGAGCTGTTGAATGGCAAATGACTTGAAGTCGCTTTACATTATGACCTCTCATCGGTGGATCGTTTGGGACTGAAGCGCCAAAGAGAAAATGGGAAGTAGAAATGCTTAGTAACCAAGCAGCCATGTCTGTTGGCTTACAAAGAATATTGTCCAAGCAACACTTCAGGGTACGAGAAAAGCTTAACCTACACTGGTGTAGAATGCTGGAAAGAGTTGGAAACTGCCGCTGAAAAACAGCAGTAAGCAAGTCCGTGGAAAGATAAAAACCTTCATCAACGATAGCAACATCATCTACCATAGTTGTAGCAGTAACCCTTGGTTCAGCTGGTACGAACACAATCTTTGCAGGCCTATCTGCACCGTGGATGAGAAATTCTGCCGAACTGCCACTAGTGGAAAATTCAAAAAAAAAGTCTACCAAAAACATACTTAAAATCACATAAAAGGACTGCTTTTGGGAGCCCTAACATTGTAGTCTTATTTCCCGAGAAATTTCGCTTCTTCTGCACTATAATTTATAAAATAACGTCTACCTTCATCGGTCTAAATGTTAGTTACCGATAGACACAAATCCTTTTCTTTGGATCATATTTTATTAAAAAAATGAAATTGATTTAGCTGAATTCAAAACTGACTCAGCTGAACCTTTGTTTATGGGTGAAAATCGTTTCCGCCGATTTCGGTAAATTCGGTAGGTGAGTGAGAAACTGGTTTAAACCCTAAACAAATGTGCTGCACGTGAGCACTTTATAGATTCGAGAGATCAATCTGTACAAGTCCGGCCTAAACCAAGAAATGGCCGTTCCCAAAGACTTGCTTGGTCACAAAGTGGAGGAGAAGGGTTGATTTGGGGAGGAAGCAAATAAAGGTGTTGAGACCAGAATAGTTCTGGGAGAGTAGTATCTCGACTTATATCGAAAAGTGAAAGCTTAGGAAGCTTGCAAGAGATGAAAGCTTTTGGATAGCTTGCAAAGTTGCCTTTTAAGAGTATTGTATTTTTCTCCCGACCGAGACTTGTTGTCCGGTGGAAATAGGTAAGACCTATTTATACAAGTCGAGATTGAAACGTTACCCTGGCCTCATGAAGGAAGAGAGTAAAGGGTGAAATAATGGGAGGAGGTGGTAACCGCATGGTGTTTATGGGTGAAAAATTTTTCACCATTATTTCCTCATTTATTTGACCGCTTTATTCCAATTCACGCTTTCTTAATGTGAGCGTAGTGTACGCTGCAAGATGTGACCGCCAAACCAAAACCCTGGAAAGCATCCCCCATTTTGTGTTGATATCTCGAGTGTTGGTTGCACCTTGAGTGCAAGTGGCGCTGCTAATGGCGCGTGTGGCATGTGCCATTGGGATGTGCGGAATGCCTTTGTTGCGGGTTGCATCTTGAGTGCAAGCGGCAATGCGAGGAGCTGCTAGTGGCATGTGTGGCATGTGCGAATGCCTTGGTGGTAGGTTGTACGTTGAGTGCAAGTGGCAATGCCCGCTAGTGACGTGTGTGGCAAGTGCCAATGGCGTGTTCGGCCATTAGGGGCCGTGGCACAGCAACAAAGCTACCAAAGAATGCGTGTTGGCATGTGCCAATGGCATGCTCGGCCATTAGGGCCATGGCACAGTAGAAAAGCTACCAGTGAGCGTGTTGGCATGTGCCAATGGCATGCGTGGCCAATTTGGGTCGCGCCTTGGTAGAAAAAGCTACCGACGGCGTGTTGGCATGTGCCAATGGCATGCATGTGCCAACAGTAGAAAAAGCTACCCGGCGAGCGTGTTGGCATGTGCCAATGGCATGCGTGGCGTGGCCAATTTGGGTCGCGCCTTGGTAGAAAAAGCTACCAGCGAGCGTGTTGGCATGTGCCAATAACATGCGTGGCCAACTTGGGTTGCGCCCTAGTAGAAAAAGGTACCAACGAGCGTGTTGGCATGTGCCAATGGCATGCGTGGCCAATTTGGGTCGCGCCTTGGTAGAAAAAGCTACCAGAAAGCGTGTTGGCATGTGCATATGGCATGCGTGGCCAACTTGGGTTGTGCCCTGGTAGAAAAAGCTACCAGCGAGCGTGTTGGCATGTGCCAATGGCATGCGTGGCCAACTTGGGTCGCGCCCTGGTAGGAAAAGCTACCAGCAAGCGTGTTGGCATGTGCCAATGGCATGCGTGGCCAACTTAGGTCATACAGTAGGAAAAGCTACCGAATGGCGTGTTGGCATGCGCCAATGACATGCGTGGCCAACTTGGTTGCGCCACAGTAGAAAAAGCTACCCCGTGAGCGTGTTGGCATGTGCCAATGGCAAAGCGTGGCCAATTTGGGTCGCGCCTTGGTAGAAAAAGCTACCGGCCGAGAGTGTTGGCATGTGCCAATGGCATGCGTGGCCAATTTTAGTCGCGCCTTGGTAGAAAAAGCTACCGTGGCGTGTTGGCATGTGCCAATGGCATGCGTGGCCAACTTGGGTTGCGCCCTGGTAGAAAAAGCTACCAGCGAGCGTGTTGCATGTGCTAATGGCATGCGCGACCTACTTGGTTCGCGCCCTGGTAGGAAAGGCTATCAGCGAGCGTGTTGGCATGTGCCAATGGCATGCGTGGCCAATTTGGGTCGCGCCCTGTAGGGAAAAGCTACCGCGAGCGTGTTGGCATGTGCCAATGGCAGCGTGGCCAATTTGGCCTAGGTTTCATGGTTTGCAAGCCTAGGTGCGGGCGCTACTTTGGCATGGCGCGGCTAGGGCCAAGGTAAGGGTGTTTGGCTCGGCATGGCGTGACCCGGCGTAGCTAGGGCCAAGGCGAGTGTGTTTGGCATGGCGCGGCTAGCTCGGGCAAGGTGTGGCTGGCATGATTTGCCATTGGCACGGAGGTGCGGCTAGCATGGTTGGCATGCTTCGGCGCGTTTGGTATGGCCGACATAATTTGCCATTGGCATAGAGGTGCGGCTAGCTTGGGCTAGGTGTGGCTGGCATGATTTTCCATTGGCACGGAAGTGCGGCTAGCATGGTTGGCATGCTTTGTCGCGTTTGGTGTGACTAGCATAGCTAGGGCCAAGGCAGGGTATGTTTGTCATGGCGCGGATAGCTTGGGCTAGGTGTGGTTGGCACGATTTGCTATTGGCACGGAGGTGAGGCTAGCATGGTTGGCATGCTTCAGCGTGTTTGGTATGGCTGGCATAATTTGCCATTGGAATAGAGGTGCGGCTATCTTGGGCTAGGTGTGGCTGGCATGATTTTCCATTGGCACGGAGGTGCGGCTAGCATGGTTGGCATGCTTTGGCGCGTTTGGTGTGACTATCATAGCTAGGGCCAAGGCAGGGTGCATTTGGCATGGCGCGGCTAGCTTGGGCTAGGTGTGGCTGGCATGATTTTCCATTGGCACGGAGGGGAATTAGGGTTTTGTTCGTTGTAAACCTAATTTGAAAAAATACCCCCTATTAATTACTGACTACATGCATTAAATGTTCTAATAAATGTGTCATTGGTGACATTAGGTTATTTGGGGTTTTACTATTTTACCCTTTGTTTAAAATCCACCATCAACATTAAGTCCCCTGCTTAGCTCGGAACAGGAGCTTTGTTGCGAGGTAAGCATAAGATGGTGACAGACTATCAACAACAAATCGTAAAGAGAATTGAAAAGGCTTGTCTGACCTTTTTATAAATAGGATTTGGAATCCTTGCCTCTGGCAGTTTTGCACAAATCGGGAGGCTGGTACAATTGGGAAGTCAGCGTCAGTGAGAGGTAGGAAGCTGGGCGGCATTGAGAAGTGGACACGAGTTAGGAAACTGAGCGTGCTAGCTGGCGGGACCAGTGCAAAGTGGGAAGTTAATCGCGCTAGCCGGCGTGACCTGGGCGGCGTTGGGAAGTTGGGCGCAATTGGTGGGACCGGTGCAACTTGGGCGGCATTGGGAAGTTGGGCGTCCTTGTGAGCATGCACGATTTTTGGTAAAGGGAAATCCTTCCCTTTTCAGAATCTTCACGCCCATATATATATAAAATACCTTTCTCTTATCCTGCACCTTATTCCTACTAGCGGCAGAGTCACAAAGAAAATTCGGCTTCCAGGTATGTCTTCCAGTACTTCTCTTGTTTCCCTTTTCATGTAGGTGCAAACCCCAAGAGTAGGCGTTTTTCTTTATAATCCTTGCAATGATATTGCACATATAATTTCTTGGCGTGCCTCTTGTAGAAAATATTATATGTATGCACCCAAGGGAAATACTGCATATATTATTCGAACCCGTAGGAAAGTGCTCCATATATTATTTTGAACCCGAAGAAGGATACTGCAGACGCACTTGAGCCCGTATAAAATACTGCATATATGAATCCCGAAGAAGAATACTGTATATGTGCTTCATATGACTTCGAACCCATAGGAAATATTGCATATATGAATTTCGGTCCCGAAAGAAATACTGCGTGTGCAGTTTTGAACCCGTAGAAAAATGCTCCATATATAATTTTGAACCCGAAGAAGGATACTGCAGACGCACTTGAGCCCGTATAAAATATTGCGTATATAATTTTGAACCCTGAAGAAAATACTGTGTGTGCAGTTTTGAACCCGTAGAGAATACTGTATATGAATCCCGAAGAAGAATACTGTATATGAATCCCTTATAAGTAACTGAGCGTGAGAGCCAAATGAATCGAAAGATTGCATATATGAATTTCGGTCCTGAAAGAAATACTGCGCGTGCAGTTTTGAACCCGTAGAAAAATGCTCCATATATAATTTTGAACCCGAAGAAGGATACTGCAGACGCACTTGAGCCCGTATAAAATACTGCGTATATAGTCTTGAACCCGAAGAAGGATACTGCAGACGCACTTGAGCCCGTATAAAATACTGCGTATATAATTTTGAACCCTGAAGAAAATACTGCGTGTGCAGTTTTGAGCCAGTATAGAATACGCCCTCCCCTTTTTTTTTGTATTTCAGATTTTCCTTTTGTTGGGCGCGATTATGTGTCAGGGAGATAATTTTTTTTTTCCTCCGTGTGCAGATATCTTACTAAGTTGTTATGAAGAAATCTGACAAGATGTTACCTGAACAAAATTTCGCCTAATCGAAGGATGTCCATAATTCCAAACCAAACACGGATGATGAATTCTTCGCCAAAAAAACTTGCCTCTTCTCGGAAAAATCACCCAGGTTTCGTGCCAATTTTGTTAACTGGGGTGGTGAAGATGAAAAGAAGACACGTCCTGTCATGAGAGAACACCATACGGTTCTATCTTCATAAAGGGGTATATTCCTCTTCCAACATTGATTTCGGGATGTGTCAAAGCCCATTGCGTTCTTTTGATAGATGGGTTGAGTTCATGGTGAGTAAGGAGCACATAAATACCAACTTGACTCGAGCTCGGATTATTGATGTTTGTCGAGCTTGATAAATCTCCGTTAGGAAGGATATCCCGGGCTTGGTTGCTTTCATATCAAGATGGTGTTCGGACACCCATACGATCATATGTAGATGGGGTGAGATAACTTTCTCCTTGGAGAGTGTGTCTCTCTTGCTGAATCTTCCGTTAACTGGGAATCTTAACATCCAATTATCTGAAAGTGAGGGGAAGATGCGGGATGACCTTGACGCTAAGTTGGGAGATTTCGCTCGGAAAGACTCCACTGCGAAGTCGAAGGATTCTGTCCGGAAGAGGATGAAAGGTGCCTTTACTGACTGGTGGATATCTCAATGGTTTCCGGACGAGTGGAACCTAAACGCAAAAGCGTGATCTTCACGTTGCGGCATTTTTGGCTCTCTGGTTGTCTAGAGACATTTTTGACGATGGTTACAGTAAGAAGGAGATAAGATCGAGTTGCTAGCGATTGTTTTGAAGTTGTCAAAAGGCGAAGTTCTTCCCATTGGAAAGCTATTTCTTGGTTCCATGTATGTGCATCTGGATCACCTAGTTGCGAACATGCGAGTTTCGAATGGTTTTATGAAAGTGGATTCATATGTGCACGTTTCTTTCCTGCAAGTTTGGTTATGGGAACACTTTGAGAAGTATGCCCCGAAACCGTTGTCTTGATTCTGCGAGTTGGGGGGGGTTCCCAAATTCTTCGATGGGTGAACAGGCGTCCAAGGGTTGGCATGAGCTTGGTTAGTCTTCTCGATAAGTCGTATGAAATCGGTTTTCGCCCATGGAGAGGCGGTCCATAGGTCGGTGACTCAAATTGACACCTTTGCTTCCCGCTCGGTCATGTCTTTGTCTTCGATGGCAATTTGAGCGTTGGTGAAAACTTGTTCATTCAAAGCTGCATGTCCTATTATATGCCGTATTTCTTCATGGGGTTTTCCAGATAGTCACACAATATTGACCGTGCGGCTCGTCACATGGGTTTCGATCAAGGGTGCCTCTTGCTTACCAAATGCAAGTGATTCCTAAGGATTCATTGCGTGCCTCCCTCAATGCCGCTGCCCTCGAGCCGGTATCCGCCTTCCCTTCTTTCAAACGGGAAGAGTAACTTGACGACCTTTAGCTATAATGAGTTCTGGTGCGATGAGTTTATTATGATCCAAGATTTTGTAAACAAGCGTGGTGGAGAATGTTCGTTGTAATCCTTCCCAAAGAGTTTTGAAGAAGTATCCAATGTTGAGAGATCTCAAGCGAAAGTTGCCTAGCAACTCGGAAAGTCCCCAGGCCAAGGAACGGAGAACGAAGAATCATGCTGGCGGGTTCTGGGCCATTTCGAAAGATCCTCCCGCAGCTCTCGTGTCTTTCAGTTCTTCCAATAACCAGGTATGTGTCACCTCCTTGTTGGTTTGTCTCAAAACACGTGAATTTCTGCGCTTCGTAGTGTTAATGCTTTGCGCCCTCCTTGCGTTGCCGGGAGACGGCAATTTCTTCGAAGAATTCGGCGCACCGAGCCTACTCAAGCGGTGATGAGTCGAGAAAGAAGAAAGTTCGACAAGTGAGAGTGATTCCTCTGGCAGCACTGGTTCTTTTTCGGGAAGTGGTTCGGTGAGTTTCACGCTTCTTTTCTTTCTTCTTCCGTTTCTTCTTTTGAAAAAATGTCTAACTCAAGTTCGCAGGAGGAATCGGTTCGGAGGACGATCAGGGGTGGAGCCACACGAAAACTCTTGCCTTTGGTGACCACCGCCAGTGACTTGGAGATGGGAGTTAGCCAATTGCTTGAGGGCACGAGATGTGGTTCAAACGTTGGATGATTCTCGATGGTTGCTGCCGTAGACATGGAAGAAGACCCTTTGCGAGTCGTGAGGCGATTTACGGGCGCCATTTTGATCCCCGTACTTGGTTCCTTATCCGGGTCATGTCTTTGGTTGGCGGTTTCAAAGTCTTGGCTAAGTATAAGGCGTTGTACACCGAGAATGCAGGAGAAGTGCGGACACATGGCCACAACCAAGAAGGTCACTAGTCGATTTGTGCGCCGGTTAAGCGTGTGGAAGAGGCTTTATCTTCTATCGAGGATATGCGTGAGGTGACTGGTCACACCGTTTCTCAAGACGTTATTGCCATTTCGGGAGCACCATCGCGACGTGTGCGTAGAAAAGGAGTTCAACACTTCGTGGTTTGTCGAAGGCCTTCTTTGAGATCCGAAGTTGAAAGATGCGACAATCGAAAGCCTTTCCGCCGAGGAGATTGCACGACAGGAGGTAGAACTCGAAAAGCTTTCTAAGATGTTAACTATGAAGAGAGCGGCTCTTGAAGACGCAAAGTCGACTTTCTCCAAGAAAAGCAGACCTCTGTTGAATGATTTTCCTTGATTGTTTATCTGTTAAACTTTCATTTAGGTTCTTCTTTTTTTTCTCTCTTTTTTTTTTTGAGACAACATCTTTGGATGTCCGGTTCAAAGTTCGAACCGGTTTTGATAGGCATTTGGTAGCTTTTGAGGATATTGGATTATTTCTGGGATGAATGGTTTTGATAATATAACTCTGATTATGTTTTGTGAAGGAATATTGCTTTTATGAAAGTGTATGCTATCAATAGGCACAAGACGCAATAGTATGACGGTTTTACTAAGAACCTAAAAGTAGATGGTATATCTTGCCCAGTCTAATTTTACTCACTTCATAGGATTTTGCGAACACGCCCTATCCAAGTAAAAGGCGGCTTTGCTGGTAGCATCGCCATCAAGTCTCCAATCGCTGGTAGCATCTTCAGCGAGTCCCCAGTTTTCTTGTGTAGTTTTTACAACTGGTAACCGGGATGTCTTGTAGTTGAGCCGGATTGAGTGGTAGCGTCTTTAGCGAGTCCCCAGTTTTCTTGTGCTGTTTTTACAACTGGTAACCGGGTTGTCTGGTAGTTGAGTCAGATTGAGTCGCCTTCCCCTACCATCTTGACATCTAGGTTGAAGAACGAGATCGGCAGATCGACATTGTGGCCGATAGATCAATCCTCCCGTTTGTGGTCTCCAATTGTTTATGGGTGAAAATCGTTTCCGCCGATTTAGTAAATTCGGTAGGTGAGTGAGAAACTGGTTTAAACCCTAAACAAATGTCTTTACGTGAGCACTTTATAGATTCGAGAGATCAATCGTACAAGTCCGCCTAAACCAAGAAATGGCCGTTCGGACTTGCCTTGGTCAAAAGTGGAGGAGAAGGGTTGATTTGGGGAGGAAGCAAAGAAAGGAGTTGAGACCGAATAATTCTGGAGAGTAGTATCTCGACTTGTATCGTAAAGTGAAAGCTTAGGAAGCTTGCAAGAGATGAAAGCTTTTGGATAGCTTGCAAAGTTGCCTTTTCTGAGAGTATTGTATTTTTCTCCTGACCGAGACTTGTTATCTGGTGGAAATAGGTAAGACCTATTTATACAAGTCGAGATTGAAACGTACTCGGCCTCATGAAGGAAGAGAGTAAAGGGTGAAATAATGGGAGGAGGTGGTAACCGCATGGTGTTTATGGGTGAAAATGTTTTCACCATTATTTCCTCATTTATTTGACCGCTTTATTCCATTTCACGCTTTCTTAATATGAGCGTAGTGTACGCTGCAAGCTGTGACCGCCAAACCAAAACCCTGGAAAGCATCCCCCATTTTGTGTTGATATCTCGAGTGTTGGTTGCACCTTGAGTGCAAGTGGCAATGCCAGAGCTGCTAGTGGCGTGTGTGGAATATACCAATGGCATGTGCGGAATGCCTTGGTGGTAGGTTGTACGTTGAGTGTAAGTGGCAATGCCTGCTAGTGACGTGTGTGGCAAGTGCCAATGGCGTGTTCGGCCATTAGGGCCGTGGCCTGGTAATAAAAGCTACCAGCGATGCGTGTTGGCATGTGCCAATGGCATGCTCGGCCATTAGGGCCATGGCACAGTAAGAAAAGCTACCAAATGAGCGTGTTGGCATGTGCCAATGGCATGCGTGGCCAATTTGGGCCACGCCCTGGTAGAAAAAGCTACCAACGAGCGTGTTGGCATGCGTGGCCAATTTGGGTCGCGCCTTGGTAGAAAAAGCTACCAGCGAGCGTGTTGGCATGTGCCAATGACATGCGTGGCCAACTTGGGTTGCGCCCTGGTAGAAAAAGCTACCAGCGAGCATGTTGGCATGTGCCAATGGCATGCGTGTCCAATTTGGGTCGCGCCTTGGTAGAAAAAGCTACCAGAGAGCGTGTTGGCATGTGCCAATGGCATGCGTGGCCAACTTGGGTTGCGCCCTGGTAGAAAAAGCTACCAGCGAGCGTGTTGGCATGTGCCAATGGCATGCGTGGCCAACTTGGTCGCGCCCGGTAGGAAAACCTACCAGCGAGCGTGTTGGCATGTGCCAATGGCATGCGTGGCCAATTTGGGTCGCGCCCTGGTAGGAAAAGCTACCAGCGAGCGTATTGGCATGTGCCAATGACATGCGTGGCCAACTTGGGTTGCGCTCTGGTAGAAAAAGCTACCAGCGAGCGTGTTGGCATGTGCCAATGACATGCGTGGCCAACTTGGGTTTCGCCCTGGTAGAAAAAGCTACCGGTGAGCGTGTTGGCATGTGCCAATGACATGCGTGGCCAATTTGGGTCGCGCCTTGGTAGAAAAAGCTACCGGCGAGCGTGTTGGCATGTGCCAATGGCATTCGTGGCCAATTTGGGTCGCGCCTTGGTAGAAAAAGCTACCAGTGAGCGTGTTGGCATGTGCCAATGGCATGCGTGGCCAACTTGGGTTGCGCCCTGGTAGAAAAAGCTACCATCGAGCGTGTTGGCATGTGCCAATGGCATGCGTGGCCAACTTGGGTTGCGCCCTGGTAGGAAAAGCTACCAGCGAGCGTGTTGGCATGTGCCAATGGCATGCGTGGCCAATTTGGGTCGCGCCCAGGTAGGAAAAGCTACCAGCGAGCGTGTTGGCATGTGCCAATGGCATGCATGGCCAATTTGGCCTAGGTTGCATGGTTTGCAACACTAGGCGCGACGCTACTTTGGCATGGCGCGGCTAGGGCCAAGGTAAGGGTGTTTGACTCGGCATGGCGTGACCCGGCGTAGCTAGGGCCAAGGCGAGTGTGTTTGGCATGGCGCGGCTAGCTCGGGCAAGGTGTGGCTGGCATGATTTGCCATTGGCACGGAGGTGCGGCTAGCATGGTTGGCATGCTTCGGCGCGTTTGGTATGGCCGGCATAATTTGCCATTGGCATAGAGGTGCGGCTAGCTTGGGCTAGGTGTGGCTGGCATGATTTGCCATTGGCACAGAAGTGCGACTAGCATGGTTGGCATGCTTTGGCGCGTTTGGTATGACTAGCATAGCTAGTGCCAAGGCAGGGTACGTTTGTCATGGCGCGGATACCTTGGGCTAGGTGTGGTTGGCACGATTTGCCATTGGCACGGAGGTGCGGCTAGCATTGTTGGCATGCTTCGCGCGTTTGGTATGGTCGGCATAATTTGCCATTGGCATAGAGGTGCGGCTAGCTTGGGCTAGGTGTGGTCGCATGATTTGCCATTGGCACGGAGGTGCGGCTAGCATGGTTGGCATGCTTTGGCGCGTTTGGTGTGACTAGCAGCTAGGGCCAAGGCAGGGTGCGTTTGGCATGGCGCGGCTAGCTTGGGCTAGGTGTGGCTGGCATGATTTGCCATTGGCACGGAGGGGAATTAGGGTTTTGTTCGTTGTAACCCTAATTTGAAAAAATACCCCCTATTAATTACTGACTACATGCATTAAATGTTTTAATAAATGTGTCATTGGTGACATTAGGTTATTTGGGGTTTTACTATTTTACCCTTTGTTTAAAATCCACCATCAACAACCTTGAACTAGAATTACATAAAATAGCAGCGAACAAGAAACTAAATTTAATTAACATTTAATTACAACCTGAATTCTTAAGAAAACGTTCCCCGTTAACTTAATGTTTGCATACATTATAACTACAACACAATGATCATAGTTGATTTCAGTTGACACTTGTATTCAGAATCACCAAAAAATTGTAAACAAAACCTGAATTAGCACTAATACAAGCTCTAAATTCTCTTAGAGATAAGTGCAAACCAACAAAATGATAAACTGTCTGATGACGAACTGAGATGCACAACTCATATTCGCATACCTGCAGTAAAAACAAGCTTTGAGCATTAGTTTGTAAACTAATTTCAACATATCAAAATGATATAGAAAACAATGTGCAACTCATTCACCATATCAAAATGAAGGTTTTTATCTTTCCACGGACTTGCTTAATGCCGCTGAAAAACAGCAGTAGCAAGTCCGTGGAAAGATAAAAACCTTCATCAACGATAGCAACATCATCTACCATAGTTGTAGCAAGAACCCTTGGTTCAAATTGGTACGAACACAATCTCTGCGCAGCCTATCTACACCGTGGATGAGAAATTCGCCGAATCGCGCCATTGATTGGGCCAAATATGAAGCCATGAACATCCTTCGAGTTCTTTGCAAGGATACCTCCAAGTATGTAGGTTCATGCATTAACAAAGATAACCACATACGTAATCATTGGAGCAGTCTTTCCTGTACAATAAACCTCAGATCATTGGCAATGATATCCCAGCAACTAGCTTTGTTACCTTCCGAGAAAAGGTGTCTATCCTGCAAGTGCTTGAGTATCGACCCCCTGGCATAACCTCTACCCTGAACTCCATCGCGACAGCTTTCGAAGTTTTTGAATGGGCAATGGCAATATCCATCTTGTGTAGCATCGTCCTGACATAGCTGATGAGGTGATGGAGGGGGTTTCCGTGAGGATCGATTAGCAGAACAGGATGCAGTTTCCATGATGGAAAAGAAAACTACAAAAACCCTAAAAAGAAAACCAGGAACCCTAGGCAAGGAAAGAGAGTAAAACCCAAAACAAAAGCAAAAACGACGTGAAGAAAAAGCGAGAAAGAAAGAAAGAAAATGGAAAAGAGAAGAAATCAAAACTGGAGAAAAACGAGGATGAGACCAATCCATTGTAGAACTCCAGTTTTCAATCGCCGGAGTTTTCCGCCGGAGCTCATAATGAGGAAAGAGATAAAATTAATTACAAATTATTTAGTAACCAATAAGAACAAGCAATTATTCTTGGTTAAAAAAAAATATTCTTTAAAAAAAATATTCTTTATTATTTGTTTTCTCTTCTTAACATTAATAAATGAAAAAACTTAAAAATGAAAAAAAAAATGGAATTAATAAAAATAAAATGGTATCCAAATAATGAATATTCTGACTGCATTATTTGACACGTGGCACATTTTTATTGGAGGATTTTGTATTGTCTGACATACAACGCCACTCCATTGCCCAGAAAATAAAAAGTGACATCATTTCATGTAGCAAATTATGGAAGGATTTCAGAGTTCACACTATAAAAGGAATTGTATGGAGTCATCTTGAGGGGACAATTTTTAGAGATTGAGAAAAATAGTGAGAGTATTATTTTCATATATCTTGTAATTGAGCGTTGCTATTAGTGAGTGGAAATCAATAAAACTTTGTAGCCTTTTCACATTGAATCAATAAATATTATAATACCTATTTTTTCTATAGCATTCATTCACAATATGAGGAGCTAAATCCCATTACCGGGACAATGGAGAAAGCCATTTTTCACAATGTAGTTGGGCCGGCCGAGCGAAGCGAGGAGGACCTTTATATGGCTTATCGTGTTTAGAATTTTATGGAATTCCAAATTCAATTCGAAGTCGAGTACATACCACCTCTTTTTTTTCCGAATTAACACATAAAGGGAAAAAAAAACCTCACATATTTCACACATTTTCTCAAAAATACCTAAAAGGAAAAAACATAAATAAAATCCGCACATACTTCATATCTTTTCTCCACCTAATTAATGCATCGAGACGAGACGGGGCGACACTAACACAAAAATGCATCTCCATGGGGCGGGGCAAAGCCCCGCGCACACCAAATCAGGTTAAAAGGGGGGAAAAACGGATGCGTAGCACGGGCACTAATCTAGTAGTTATTATAGAAATTTCGGTGGTTTAAATTTTAATTATGCAGCTTATATGTGTTTGCTGGTCCACACTACAAAACATTCATTAGTTACATACACATCAAACCAATTTGGTCCACACTCTATAATCACCTGTCGACATAGATGTTTGCAACAATGTCTCCCTTTTAGCCAACTTTTTATTAGGTGAACCTCAAAATCATAGATGCCATACGAGAAACCACATCAAAGTATGGTTTAGCGATGTACCTCAAAAATGAACAAACACTATAAATAGTTTCATTTCAGGAGGGAACAAAGCAATTAAAAGGGAAAATGAAAATCTAGTATGTAAATAGTTAGCCATGACTAGCCAAAGCAAACTCCTACATAAATGGTCAAGTTCTTCTTGGTCTTTTTTAAAATCACAATCCGGTTGGTCGGATGAAGAAACTAGTACGGTGACTGGAAAAATAAAACTAATAGAGAGAAGTAAATGCCACCCACATATAAAGTTTCACTCTTTCTCTTTTATAAAGAAATACTTGTTTTTAGGATATTTATTTTTCTTTCTCGTCATTTTAAAATAATAATTATTTTCCTTCAAAATAATGCAAATAGCATAATCACTTTTCGAAGGATTGAGAAGCGCCAAAGAGGAATACTATTTTTGAGTGTTAAATCCAGGGATTTAAATGTTAACTAATAGAATTATCAACGAGCAAATCAACAAGCGGAACTAGTTGTTTAAAATATTAAAATTAAACTGATAGCTGAATTACATTAAACTAATTACCTTACACTTACGAACTAAATAAAAATAGTAAGCCTATCATGGGTTAATTATTACAAAATTACCCCATCCACTAATAATTAAAATAATTAAGGATTGATCTAATTACATTATCTATTTATCACACTAATTCATCAAAAAGGGTTATTTGAATACAAACATTAGTCTCTTTTTATTGTTAGATAGAGATCAAGAGAAGCTAGATGATCTATATCTTTGTAACCCTGCTGTTGCTTAAGCTAGAATTGCTGCTGCTGCTAACAAAATGTTTGCTGAACTTCATGCGCAAGTTCTTCAACACTAAGCTTACATTCAATTCCAATCTGTCACAAAAACAACAACAGTCTTTAATTAGCTTTAAATTTATGTAGAGATAAAAATTTACATTTTCTTTGCCAAAAGCATGAATCATCTTAATTTTTTCATCATGGGGCAGAAGTGGTCCTGTGTAGTGTATATATCATCACCTGTACTTGACTTTTGCTAATTGTAATTAAGGCTCTTAACAAAAAAAAAAAAAAAAAAAAAAAACTAATTATGTTCAGTATAGTTGATTAAGTAGTTACTTAGTTACCTTAATGGTGAATGAATTAAGCATGGTAGAAGAATCAACCAAGTTAATGTTGACATGGAGAATTTCAAGTGAAAGACCTTCAAGGGTAGATATTATTTTTGTAGCTTGACCGGGAATTCGAGCCGATATTGTTTTCAAAAGAACATTAGGACCTGAAAATTTCACCTCTACTTTAGCAGTTGAGGATTTTGAGTTTGGAATGAGCTGATCTTTGACATAAAGAATATTGTTTTCCAAAGTTGAAGATGATATTGAAGAAGTTGGTTCATGGGAAGTAGGGGACGACGATAGATGAGTTAATTGTTTTTGCATCCTCGGCTTGTAAGGGCTGGTTTGTGTAGGGGTTCTTGGACTTGCAGGCAAGCTTACTCTAGGGCTAATTGGTGGTTTTCTTGGACTCAGTGGTAATGAATTAGGTCTTGGACTTGATACAACAACTCTTGGACTTAAAACTTCACTGTAAACTTTTCTCTGTCTCTTTGCCTCGAGAGATTGTAGAACTTGTTGCATTTCCTTGATGTAATCCACTACTCCTCCAATTATCGACGCTTGATCACCCTGTAAATACACATGGAACACAGTAAGAACAAAACCAAAAAATTATCTCAATTGTTATCTTATTCTTATGCAGCATCATGGTAAAAGAGAAAGATTAATGGTGTGAATATTTACTCTTTTGACATAGAAGCATGGCATCAATGAACGTAAAACCGATAAATGCTCGTTCATTTGCTTTCTCCGGTTACGTTCCACTGTTATGTGTGATATTTTCGGCTGTCCATCTTGGAGGATGTCTTCACTGGCCGTAGGAGAAGCAGATTTCCTCCCGGGAGAGAATTTTCGTTTCTTCGTCCTAGCTAAGGGAACGTCGACGAATTCAGGCTCAAAGCCTAGTTGGAAACTTGAAGATGAAGATGAAATGGACTTTTGAGAAACAAGAGCGGCTGATGGTGGTGATGTGTTGTTAGTAGTAGGACTGTGGATAACAACAGCTTCATCTAATGGTAGTGTTACTTGTGGAATATGATCTTGGGTAGTATTATCTAAGGTTTCTAAGATACCAAAGAGATCATCAAACTCATATTCATCAAAGAACTCTGGTATTATGATGTTATCATCCATTTGTTGCATACTTTTGAGAAGAATTTTGGGAAAATATATAGAGGAAAAATGTGGTGGTGATGATATATGATATGTGATATGAAAATGACTAAACTATCAAAATCGTATATGTATTTTTGATGGGGTTGTCACAAGATAACCTTGGATAATGCTGAAATATGGAATGGTTTGTTAAACAATGATCATGGAGGCATGAAACTTCAAGGAGAAACCCTAGCAAATTTAACAAGTGTGGGGATAGAAAGAGAGGGAGAGACAATGAGAATATGGAAGAAGAAAATATGAGAAAAGGTTTTGTGAAATAGTAATATATAGAAGGTTCAGATTTAAGACAACAAAACATTCCACAAAGTAGATAAGTTTAATTTCTTTATAAAAGACTATGAATATACTAATAGGGCTTGTTCTCCTAGTAGAGGAGCAAAGTATGATAATGCATTCCCCTTAGAATGACATGTGGCATTTTGCAAGAGATGGGAGAAAATGTAATTTTTTCTCAAACCATCTAGTAATTTTTGACAATAATGCAAACAACTAATTTTTTTTGAGAAAATGGGTCATTTGTCCAAAAAAATTTAAAACACGGTTCAAATGGACGAGTAAAAAAGTACGAGTGAAATAGCCAAAAAAAAGCAATGATGAAAACCTGATTCATCCCGCTTATACTTAAAAAAACAAATGAAACTGGATGCATCATGTGTAAAATAAAAATAAGAAAAAATATTTGAAAATGGACAGGATGAACCTGACATCCCCGCCTATTTTTAAATTTTTGTCCATTTAAACAGTATCTTTTTAATTTTTGGCTATTTAAACAGTATCAAAACCTAAGTGTCTTTTTCACCCAGGAATTGTTGATTTTGGTCTTTTTGACCAATTTTGTGATTTTTTTTTTACCAAATGTTATCTCAAGAGGAGATCCAACGGTAGCTACTGTAGCTTTGAAATAGGTGCTGGCAAAATAGATTTTTACCTGCTCCATTGTATAAATCTCGGGATTTTTCTCTTGGATATAATGTATTTCTAAATTTTTAAACCATTTTATGATATAAATAATAAATTATTAGGGAGAGTACACATTGAAATAAGAATATCTAATTATAAAGAGTGAAATCTCAACAACCCAGAAGGTTTACAAAATGAACAACAAGTACCAGTAACTAACTTCGACCCACACTTTTTTAACAGCTAAGAGCTTAAGAGGTTATTTATTTGGATACTACTCAATAATTTCTGACTTATGACTTTTGCTTCTGAATAAACAAAAACAAATTATTTCTAACTCATAAATGCTTGATTTTTTGATTTTTTTTAAGAAAGAAAAGATTAATTAGGTTCAGGCTTAACAGTATATGTTAGGTATATGTCTGGTTTTGAGACACTGGCCGTATTCCATGGTCAAAGGATTAGGAACAAATGCACTTGTTTTACTGTTATTGTTATCCAATAAGGTTGGTTTGGTTAACAAAGGGGAGGTAAAGAGATGAGAGTGCAATACTATAATGAAAAGGATTGTACTTGGTCAGGTACTGAATTAGAGAGACTGAGAGCAAGAGGGGGGAGGGGCCATAGAAAAGGAGAGGACTCCCAAAAAAACAAAAAACACAATCACTCAGTCCCACATCTGGATTTCCTCTATTTATTTCGTTTGTTTAAATCTATGTCTAGAAGGCAAAAGAAACGGCATTTTGCCAACTTGTCATTCTTTAATGGCGTTCTCATGGTAAATTAAAATCGATCCGGAGAAATGCCAAATTTTATCCTCGCTTGGTCTCTTGATAATTGATAGAGTTTGGTGGAAATTAATGTGCATGTTTTTTTTTTTTGTGGGGAGATCATTGTTTTGTATCTGAGGAGATCACTTTATTCACCAGAAGAATGGTAAAATCGCTAAAAATGTAGGTTTTTATGGGGATTTAGATACGTTTTTAATGAAAATTGTGGTGGGATTTTCTGTATAAGTAGTGTTAAAATATTAGCATTATCATTGTTCTTTCTTTAACTAGTCAGTCGATAAGAAAAAAAAAAATGTGACCGATGATTTTTTACCCTAGGAAACGGCATTTTGCCGATGTGTGTGGTTTTTCTGCCGGATCAAATATCTTTCAAATAGTATGGTAAATTTAGAAAAAAAATCAGTTCAAAGGGATACTACCTCCGTCTCTAAAAGATAGGCAGGTTTGTGTGTAAATTGCATATTTTCAATTTGCTGCTCACATTCGGACTGTCCTAAACAGCAAAGTGGAATAACTCACTATCAGGTTTGTGTGTAATTATTCTCAGTTGCTTATGCCAGTATCAATATTGGTCTCTTTGCTGTAACCTGCACATTTCTGGGAACTAAAATTCTCTCTTGAGTAAGCAGGTACCTTAAACACAAACCTGCCTATTTTTTAGAGACGGAGGGAGTACTATTTTAATGCAAATTTGTCAACTGAAATCCGACGAATATCATATACTCTTCATATTTCTTCTCTAGTTCTCTTTCAGTTAGTAGATAGAAATTAGAAATACTGATGATCAGGTAATAATGACCTCTTTGAGTTGTTCTGGAACTAAAACTAGGTGATTAAGTGAGTGTCTAGTGCCTACATCGGCCTAACTCATTCTAGCTCGGCTGCTGAATGAGAAAATAGAATTGTCAATTATATCATGCGCATTAGAGCCGTACTATTGCATGGATTTTCGTTCATTTAGAATTAAACGCAGTAAAGCCAATTGAAGATAATGAGCGTTGGAGAGAATTCTAGAGAGACACACACAGAGAGAGAGAGAGAGAGAGAGAGAGTACCATTAATGAGGAAGCAAGGATGGAAGGTGGTGTTAATGGTGGACATGCAGAGAGAAAGGTGTGAATGGAAAGCAGTAATAAGTGATGATCAGCAAAACTCTGCACATATTATTTAATGTTTTGTGATCACCTCATCAATACTCCCCCACACAATTTTTTTGATACATTCATATCTCTACGTTGCAACTGATCAGACAACTTGTCTTGAATATATGCAAAGGACACGGCATCTCCGTGTAGATGATGATCAAGATGCATCATTATCTTTGGTGCGATTCAATTCAAAATTCAAATATCTGCATATTGTCTATGTAACCTAAAACCAAACAAAACAATAGTGCAGAAATGATCTCTAAATGAATGATCAGTTATCCTATTTGAAATTATACTGCAAAAGAGAATGCGTCATTGACATGATCTATATCGGGCCAACAGTTTTTATGTACCAGTGCTCTTTTGCATTATCTTTCAAGCAACACAATATTTTAAATTTCAATAATTCTCCATCAACAACGTAAATGTCGATGAAAAACTGAAGAACTTAATTAACAAGTGATTCATGACATTAACGATCTAGAATAAATTAAACTCGCATCTTGAAAGCTTTCGATAGATTTTTCCGGATTTTCTCTTTCTTTAAAATGTGGGAGTATTAAGTGTTCGAGTATTTACTAATCCCCAACAACTTATGTGTCTCCTCTCTCTAGTCTAGTCCAAGTGAATCATATTCTTCTTTTTTTCTCCATCTTCATTCATATAATACACATTATCTATGTATCTTCAATTATTTGTACAAATTTGTATTCGTTTGGGCAAAAGGAAAAAATACATTTAAATATTTTATATTCATGGATTGCGACTTCACTATAACCACTGTTACTGTATGGAACAGTGTATTGGATCAAAAAAATGTATATGAACAGTGTATTTATGTTTGTACAAAACGTATACATGATAAGTATTAATACTAGCTGATGAGTATTTACATATATATATATATATATATATTGATGACGATAAAGCCTTTTGAATCTTGATTATATTCTGAAAATGCTAGCTTTTTCTATCGGGCAAACACTGTTTTGTCTCACTTTATTTAGACAAAATTCTTTTCTTTTTCTTTTTGTATGTCGTTGCCTGCTGTGTTTAACCAGAAAGGCAAAGTAAAAGCTAAGTTTTAGTGAGTCCAATAGTAAATTTAGCGAGGACCAGAGCAGTCATGCCCTTCTGCAAACCCCCAAGCAATTACTATTCGTAGATAGACTTCTCGTTCAACTAAGAAATCCTAACCCTAAGAGGAAAGATTAATTGAATAGTTCGTTCAATTTTCCGTAATTACTAAAACACGGACCCTAATTTTAATCTAGTGCTTTAGAGCATAGGCTACAAGATAGAGTGTTTTCATATTCCATTAATTTCTTTCAAACCAAGTGGTAGAAGAGTGAAGCAGTGCTTCTGCTGCTATGGCATTGGGGAAGTAGTGTTTTCACCGTATACATCAGATTAAACAGCGTATCTATGAGTGTACAAAATAAAAGCATGACAAGTATTAATACTAGTTGATTATTCATATTCTGAATTTGCACATACACACTGTTTTGTCTCCCTAGATTTGTTAAGATAAAATAACAAAATTTATTCATGCATGTTGTAGCCTGTTGGGTTTAATTAGCTTAGCTAGGCAAACAATAGGCTGAGCTTAATGAATGAAAGGCAGATTTAGTGGGAACTGGAGCAATCTCTAAATCTTTTGAAGGCTAGAACTAGAGCAATCATGCCCCTCTGCGAACCCCAAGCAAAGTTAGAACTAGAGAAATCCTATATGAACAGTGTATTTATGTTTTTGCAAAATGTATGCATGATAAGTGTTAATACTAGCAGCTGATTATTTATGTAAATTGATTGATGATAAGGTCTAAATCTGCATACACTGTTTTGTCTCCCTATATTTAGTCGAAAATTTCCCTCACACATGCATGTCGTTGCCAGCTGAGTATAATTAATTATCTAGGCAAACTAAAAGGTAAGTTAAATGAATGCAAAGCAAATTTAGTGAGGACTAGAGCAATCATGCCCCTCTGCAAACCCCAAGCAATTACTTCCGAGAACCCTTCTCAACCAAGAATCTCAAACACTAGTCAAAAGTTTGGGCATTAGAAATGCCATTATTTGTCATGTCCCTTGTCATGAGTCGTTATGGGTTATCCATTTCATGAAGGTGCCCTTAGTAATTAGTGTGAGTGTCACAAGTGTGGCCTGTTGTAAGCGTGTTTGTCACACGCTGGCCTAACTAATGTCATCCTTATCTTTCTGGTTGGCTGTGAGAACAGATAGAGAACTTTAATCATGTTGAATTGCTTTCTCCCTATTCGTCTCTCTCCTCTAGCTCCTCTCTTCTTCCGATTTCTCTCTTCTCATGAATCCTCTCTTCTCATCCTTCTCATCCTTCTAAATTGTCTTAACTTGAGTAGTCACTGATCAGCCATTGTAGTTCAATCACTACAAGTGGTATCATAGCTCTCGATTCTGAGTGACCGGAAACCATGGTGAGCAAAGCTGAGTTTAACGCTTTAACCAAACAGATATCATCTATTATACAAGCTAACGAAAATCTTGCCAAAGAGGTATTGGAAATTAAAACTAAACAAGACTCACCCTCTCAGCTGATGCTGAACTCAATGATGGATCTGTTCAAAGTTGAATCGAGAAAGTTGTTGGATGAATACCGTGAGCAGACAGCTAAAACTGGAGATGGACTGCTGGAAACCCCGATACTGAACAATCACATTAATCGATCTGGAGGAGGGAGCAACTTTTCTGGTGAGAGTTCTAATTTTGCTCAAACACACAAGCTTAAGGTAGATTTTCCTAGATTTGATAGGGTTAATCCCAGATCATGGGTTAGGAAGTGCTCTAAATATTTTCAACTGCATCAAATGAATGAAGAACAAAAAGTCCATGTTGCCTCTATGTATTTAGAAGGAAAGGCTGATATTTGGTTTCAAGATTATCAAGTGGGTAAAAATGTTATTTACTGGGAGGTATTCATGAGAGACATTTGTTCGCGCTTCCAAGAGCTAGGCCATGATGACATAGTTGGAGAATTTAACAAACTGAGTCAGTCGGGTACAGTGTTGGAGTATCAAGAGCTATTTGAAGAGTTGAAGGCTCTAATGTTGGCTAAGAATAGGCACCTCACAGAGGAGTACTTCACATCTAGCTTTATCAGTGGCTTAAAAGAAGAACTCCGAATTGCAGTACTAATGTTCTCTCCTACTACCCTTGAGAAGGCTATATATCTGGCAAGAATGCAAGAAACACTGATAGAAAGTACTGCAAAGAAGACTAGATATAACAGACTGCCACCACTATCCATTCCACAAGGTCACAAGGGGGCAGTAACTAGCCCAAAATCCACATCTCCTTCCCCAAGACAATCTACAACCACCAGTCTAACATTGCCTCCTGTTAGAAGACTTACTTATGCAGAAATGAAGGCCAGGAAGGAGAGGGGGTTGTGTTATAATTGTGATGAAGAGTTCAAATATGGTCACAAGTGCCTCAAGCAACAGTTATTCATGTTAGTGGCAGATGAAGAAGACCAGCCTAACTCTGAAGAAGAATCCAGCACTCCAACACCAGAAAGGGTAGAACAAGAAGTGGAAATCTCAGTCCATGCCTTGTCAGGAAACACATCTCCCAGCACTATCAAGATACAGGGTAAGACTTTAAACAAGCAATTCATCATTATATTAGTAGATAGTGGCAGCACCCATAGTTTTATAGATCCCGAGTTAGCCAAGTTGAGTGGATGCTTGATGGAGCCAATCTGCAACATTTCAAGTAGTCATGGCAGATGGGAATAAACTAGTAAGCTCCTCCAAATGCCCCAAGTTTCAGTGGGAAATGCAGGGTCATAAGTTTCATTATGATATAAGAGTCTTAGCACTTGGAGGGTGTGACATGGTATTAGGGTAGATTGGATGAAGGGAATCAGCCCGATTCGGTTTGATTTCAAAAGATTGATCACATTTAATATGAAGGGAAAGAAGGTGGTGTTACAAGGCATTACTTGAGAGTTCCAAAGATTTCTCTCATGACGGAAAGGAATGTGAGAAATACATGAAGAAACATAAGCATGGACTAGTAGGTCATTTGTATTCCCTCACTGGTGAAGAAAACAAACTCTAACACCCCCTACCCTACAACCACTCTTGCAATCCTTCCAATCCATATTTCAAGAACCCACTACCCTTCCACCTACCAGAAACCATGATCATCACATACCATTGCAGCCACTCTCATCCCCTCCCAACCAAAGACCTTACAGAATACCCTACATTCAAAAGGAGGTGGTGGAACAGCTGGTGAAAGAAATGCTAGCTTCTGGGGTTATCAGACCAAGCCATAGTCCCTTCTCATCTCCAATTCTACTTGTCAAGAAGAAGGATGGTAGTTGGAGGTTTTGTGTAGACTATAGAAGATTAAATGAAATAACTGTCAAGAACAAGTACCCAATACATATCATTGATGAGTCATAGATGAATTAAAGGGTGCTAAGGTATTCTCCAAAATTGATTTAAGGGCAAGGTATCACCAAATAAGAGTTCACCCAAGTGATATTCACAAGACAACTTTTAAGACTCACCATGGCCATTATGAATTCCTAGTAATGCCATTTGGGCTTACTAATGCACCAGCAAGCTTCCAACCTCTCATGAATTATATATTTCAGCCATACTTGAGAAAGTTCATTTTAGTATTCTTTGATGACATCCTGGTATACAGTCCAGATATGGAGACTCACATTCAACATTTAACAATCACTCTAGAGTTACTCAGCAAGCATTCCCTCTTTGCCAAGCTCAACAAGTGCTCATTTGGGCAGTCACAGATTGACTATCTTGGACACATCATTTCTGGTGAAGTTGTTGCTGCTGATCCTGAGAAGGTGGCTTGCATGGATAAGTGGCCAGTACCAGCCACTTTAAAAGACCTCGAGAGGTTCTTAGGCTTAACCTCGTCTCTTTGCAGGAAGTTTGTTAGAGATTATGGCCTCATCTCTGTAATCCCTTAACAGAGTTACTTAAAAAGAACAAATTCCAATGGAGTGAAGCAGCACAAGTGGCCTTTCAGCTATTAAAGAAAGCAGTAACCACTACTCCTGTATTGGCCTTGCCAGATTTCAGCAAACCATTTGAGGTAGCCACTGATGCCTGTGATGTGGGGGTAGGAGCTGCATTGATGCAAGAGAAGAGACCAATAGCCTTCTTCAGCAAAGGTATGGGAAACAGATTTCTTGCTCTATCCACTTATGAGAAGGAGATGATGACTGCTGTATTAGCAATTTCTAAATGAATGACCTACTTGCTAGGCAATAAGTTCACAATTTATACTGATCACCAAAGCATAAAATATTTTATGGATCAAAGGATTCACTCCATGCTACAACAGAAATGGCTTGCTAAACTCTTGGACTATGATTATGAGATAAAGTACAGGAAGGGAGCTGATAACCTGGTTGCTGATGCCTTATCTAGAGTCAAGTATGGAGAAGAAATATCATGTCGAAGCTATTACTCACATTCAAATAACATGGCTCCAAGATATTCAAGACAAACTACCATAAAGACTCTCTTCAATGAAAAATGGATTCCATTCCGGCAATAAAAAAACAAGAGATAGATGGGTTTAGTTACTTGAATGGAGTTTTGAGGTACAAACAAAGATTGTACATTGGGCAGACTGGTGAATTAAGAAAAACCATTATTGTTGCCTTACATTCTTCACCAATTGGGGGACACTCTGGAGGACAAGCAACTTACCATAAAGCCAAATTATACTTCCATTGGAAAGGAATGAAGGAGCACATTCTTACCTTTGTCAAGGAGTGTGATGTTTGCCAGCAGCACAAGGGATTCAACACCTCACCAAATTTGTTTCTGCAGCCATTACCCATTCCAAATCAAGCATGTGAGCATATTAGTATGGACTTTATCACAGGGCTACCCGAGTCTGAAGGGAGGGAACTCATCATGGTGGTGGTGGACAGGCTAACAAAGTATAGCCATTTCATTGCATTAAGTCACCCTTACACAGCTGCCTCAGTTGCTACAAGGTTCATAGATACCATCTTCAAATTACATGGCATGCCCAAGTCAATTGTTTCTGACCTGAGACATTATCTTCATCGAAGTAATTTCGGCAAGTATTATTTGCTAAGGTTGGTACTTCCCTACATCTCGGTTTCACTTACCATCCACGCATGGATGGGCAGACAGAAAGAGTAAATGCCTGTTTAGAATCTTATTTGAGATGTATGACTAGCTCCAGGCCTACTAAATGGGTCTCATGGTTGTCATTAGCTGAGTGGTGGTTTAATACATCATATCATACCAGCTTGAGGTTAACTCCATTTAAAGCTCTCTCCCTACATCTGGCTATCCTCCACCACAATTTGGAATTCTTTCTTCTCAAGCAGGAATTCATGCTACAATTGAAGATTATTTGCAGCAGAGACAAAAAATGGGGCAAGTTCTCAAGGAAGCCTTGATAGCTGCACAACACAGGATCAAGCAACAGGCAGATAAAAGGAGATCAGAAAGGTCATTCAATGTTGGTGATTGGGTCTACTTGAGACTGGCAAACCGTACATGCACAATCCACCGTCCCGATTAAGGAGAAATTTGAAGCTAGCCGCCAAATTCTTTGGCCCATACCAGATACTCGCCAAGGTGGGTGATGTGGCTTACCAATCAAATTACCAAAGGCTCTAGAATTCATCCTACTTTTCATGTGTCACAACTGAAGCCTAAGATTGGTGTGGGAATGGTACCTCAAACTCAGTTGCCTTCTATTGACAACAATGGCCAACTTCAGATGTCACATGAGAAGGTTCTAGCTACCAGAACTATTCAAAAGAACCAGCAAGCTATATCCCAAGTCTTAGTGAAATGGAAGAGTTTAACTGAATCTGAAGCTACATGGGAAGACAGCCAACTTATGAAGACACAGTTCCCAAAATTCATCCTTGAGGACAAGGATGTTGTGGAGTAGAGGGTATTTGTCATGTCCCTTGTCATGAGTCGTTATGGGTTAGCCATTTCATGAAGGTGCCCTTAGTAATTAGTGTGAGTGTCACAAGTGCGGCCTGTTGTAAGCGTGTTTGTCACACGCTGGCCTGACTAATGTCATCCTTATCTTTTTGGTTGGCTGTGAGAACAGATAGAGAACTTTAATCATTTTTTATTGCTTTCTCCCTATTCGTCTCTCTCCTCTAGCTCCTCTCTTCTTCTGATTTCTCTCTTCTCATGAATCCTCTCTTCTCATCCTTCTCATCCTTCTAAATTGTCTTAACTTGAGTAGTCACTGATCCGCCATTGTAGTTCAATCACTACATTATTGTACATGGTCCGTTTGACACAGTGATTAATAATATGCCAGAATTCATGGATTCATTTAAACAGCAACGGACCTAGGATAATATGTAATACGACCGGTTTTTTATTTTTTTCCTATTTTTGCCTGGAACAAATGAGTAAAAACTAAAAAGACATATTTTTTTAATGATTTTTGTGAAATGGGGACAACCTCCCTGTTTTTAAGCGTTTTCACTAAATGCACGATGATTTTCATCATCATTAGATTTTGTTGCAACTTGCAACGTTTAAGAAAGAAATCATATCTCAACAAAACAAGGACGGAAGGATCTTTGTTGTTAATTATCATATACGGAAAAACATATTTACTCTTCTGAGATTTGTGGTTAGGCATGCAATATCTAGGTTGGTTCATAACCCCATGAGACATTATGAGGGAAACCTCTTTTCCGGAAAGAAAAAAAATAAAAAAAGAAAACCCATGAGACATCGGCTTTCACAATCAAAAATCATGAACACTTTTCCAAGAAGGATCAGTTTGCACAGAACTGGACCACACACCCCCCCAAGTGTAACACATATAGCATGATGCATGGCTATTGGCTATATAGCTCTGACCCTTTGGCCTGTTACGGACCTTTTATCAATATATCCTACCTAGTTTACAACCAAGTCAGGGTCTATCCTAAAAAGAAGTTGAAATTAGTAGAGAAACATAAATTCTGGATGAGAAAATAGCCCACAAATAGAGTAAACTGGCAGTAAGCTAATCAACACAGTGAGTGAGAGCGGCTAATACTCTAGCTTAGCTATGCATGAGGAAGAAAGAAACAACTTAAATGCAGTCTCAACCAGAAAAGGGCCGGGGTTGCTCATAATAATAATGTAGAGAGATATGGGACAAAATTTGAAAACATAAGACCGTTAATATGATTTTAAAGCTGTATAGGTCCCAATTCTTCTCCTCCTGCTCACTCCTATCACTATCAAGCCTTACAACCTAATTTACTACACTTTGGTAGTACACACACACTGTTGAAACTGATGCATTCAATCTGCTCTGCAACACCATAATCAGAGAAGAAATAAGAGAGCATTGAATGGCAACACGAAAGGAGTATGATGAATCAAGTTCTCATTTTGATTTATAGAAACTTCTCCCTTCTGCAGACCTCTCTTTATTACTTTACCCTCTCTTTATTACTTTACCCTCTCTTTATATATCTCCTCTTCATAGTCCTTTTGTCCCTTCTTCTTATGATCCTCTTTTTTTTTTTTTACTTTATTATTATTGATTCACTCCTTTTACATCAATGCATCCTATAGTCTTTTACCTAACAATTAAAAATTTATATTTTTTAAACTTTATGAACTTTTTGTTAGATGTTTTTAATTCTCACCTTTTTTTACCAATAAATAACTGAGGCAAACATGCATTTGCAGCATTTCGTACTAAGACATACTGTTAATCAACACTATAGAGTGCCCCAAACAAACAGATATAGTTAAGAGTCATTCATATCGCTAAATGCCTTTCTTATCCGGTGATAACGGTACTTATGACTTGAAGTATAGTCTTCTACATGCGGTGCCAGGATTGAACGTAGAAGAAAAAATCTCACTGTATGAGACAAACAATGACTAAACAAGCAAATTTCTAGAAGGTTTGGGACGAATAAGCTTTAGAGCAAGTGGGCAAAAGAGAAACATTGCTCCTACTTGTCTATACCTGACTGTTCGCTAAATCTAGTATTCAAACACAAAGCTTGAGTACGTACCCCAGAACCTAAGTACACCCTTAAACTCTCCATCAGCACTAAAACTATCAACTCGAACACACTAGTCGCCTAAGTTGGTAACCCTATTAGGAAATGGGGTGATCCGGGTGAAAGGGTGTTAACCAATGATTTGTTGACACGTCAATTTGGACTATAACTTTTGGCGAAAGTGTGTTTTCCTCTTCAACTATATAACAATACAGTCAATTTTACTGGTGATGAGAGGTTAGCATAGGGAATTGTGTTTCTCTTGTTGTTGTAGTTGATGTTTCTCTTCTCTTCTTCTTCTTCTATCTTCTACTCATCAGAAATTAACCAGTTGATCAGTAATCAGGTGACGTGGGTTCCACAGATTTGAATACAAATACAGAGAAATTTTACATATCTAGATTTCTGTTCACTCACGTCTCAATCTAACCCCCCCACTGCCTCTGCATTATCATCAGCATACAGCAGCAGCAGCATCCTGTGTCTCTGACCTGAACCATTAAACCTCTCTCATATTCATTTTTCTTTAGCGAAATGCATGCTGCATAATGGACGGACCTAACCTAACCTAACCCATTTCTGATTCCCTTTTTTTGTACAAACGCATTCAGTTTTCAGAACAATTTTCTTGTTTCCACTGTTCTGCAACAACTACGTACTAACAGTAAATGTAATTTCTTCTTCTTCTTCTTCCAAATGGACAATCAGGTGTGCATGTGTGATTTATATGATCAAAGTACTTGTCTGTAAAAAGTAAAAACTCAGAAAATCATCATCACAATCTGAAATCAGGTACATATTACTATGTATATCATCGAATGGTTGTCAAGGTATCAAAATTGTGGGGGTCCACAGCAGCACCTGGTCTATTATGTTCTCTTTCGTTGCCTACTGGCAGGTAGATGTACACTAGGGGCACAGATGCGAGGTTAGGCCCGTGAAATGTATTAAAGGAAAGCCCATGGATACCGATACCGGAAGAATGCCAAAAGAAAAAAAAGGGTACAACCACCAACCAAAAATATTGGGCAAACACCACCATTCACTTGCGGTTAGGGGTGGGACTTGGGTTGGGTTAACCCACCCAACCCCTGCCGAACCCGATCGTTGGCAGACATGGGCAACGTATTTCAAAATTTTGGGCAAGCTTGGACAAAATTTTTACAAACCCAAATTAAATTTGGGCAAACATGGGCATAAATATTTCTAACCTAAGCAACCCTCCCAACTATGATATAGTTATGTAAAATTATTTTTTATATAATTGGTATTATTATCTATTTTTAGAGTAAGTTTAGATATTATCTTCTAGTCTTCTAATGAAAATATAAATTATATTTATCTCATTAGTCATTCAATATGAGAAGTTTATGTTATTGTAAATAATTTTCATTTATTTGGAAATTTAAGATAAATGGATCAATTAAATCTTATGTTTTGGGAAACTTACGCCAACCCGAGGAACCCGAGGAACATAACTTGGGCAGTACCTCCATGGGTTCCACGGGTTCGATGGGCAATCTGGGCAAAAGATTCATATCTCGGGTCTACCTTGGCCAAGCCTTCTAACCCGCCCAACTAACCCAAGTCCCTCCCATACTTGCGGTTAGCGACATTGCCATGTGGCGAGTGCCAATCCTTTGGATATGGCATTCATCCAAACATATTCCCAGTTGAATGTGCAATGTGGCTGGCAAACGTATTACAACCATCGCAAAGTGCGAGTAATTTTCAGATAAATTGCAAGTTGCCAATGTAGTTTATCCATAAAATTTGATACCATCATACAAAGATATGGATCCATAAGTTAAACACAAAGGAAAATGGAAAGGGAACTTACACACAAACATGGGCGGAACCGGGCCCTGGATGACCATAACTTCATCCCACCCAAAAATTATGAGAAAACCTTTTTTTCCATTACCTATAGTATTACTTTTTTTATTTAAGAAAATTATGAATTTATTTAAGAAAAAACAAAGAGTGCATAGCCATCACTAGGGATTACACATGTTACGTAACAATCGCATTGGAATCAGATAGAATGTTGTTAATATGAACTGGTATTAAGTTTATCCAGTCCATGTTGTTGTAACAACTACTAGTCTTCCTGTTATTTAGCTTAGTAGTTTCCAGTTTCCATGTTCTTTTGGGTATCCTATTATTTTGGCCTCTCTGTTATGTATTCTTATCTGTGTATAACCCTATATGACTGTAATCTGTATAAACATCAGTTAATGCAAGTAATCTCAACACAGTTGTGTGAGAATCCAAAACCCTCTGTCACCAGATTTCTTTATGGTATACAAGAGCTAGGTTGGTTTTTTTTTCTCTGCATCTTCATCTCCATGACTGACGAAGGTTAGCCTAACTCTTCAATGGTTTCTGAAAACGATTATGGTCCTTCTCCAACCATCCCTAATTATGTTCATCCGGCAGATAACCCTACCTCTGTGATCTTCACTCCTCTTTTTACTAGTTACAACTACTGCACTTAGGGAAGAGGCATGACCAAAGCCCTAGGCGCAAAAGGGAAAACAGGTTACATAGATGGTACGGTGAAGAAATCTCCTGATCCAATTGATCTTCTTCACTGGACACGTTTTGATGATCCGGTTGGTAGTTGGATCTCCAACTCTGTGATCCTGAGATTCGCCCAAGCACTATGAACTTCCCATCTGCTCGTGAACAATGGCCGGAGATCAAGTGTAGATTTTCGCATCATAATGCATCCAAGCTGTATGCATTAAAGCAATCGATTGCAAATCTGAAGCCAGACAATTTGAGTGTGGCTATGTATTACACTCGTCTCAAATCTCTGTGGGATCAGTTGGATACTTTCCGACCAATTGAACCATGCATATGTGTAGCATGCAAAAACTATGTGAACAATCACAACCAGGATAGATCCAGGGAGTTTTTGCAAAGGTTACATGAACGAATCTCAAAATTACGCAGTCAAATCCTTCTCATGGATCCCATGCCTTCATCATCAAGGATATACAATCATGTTCGACGGGAGGAAGAGCAACAAGGTATCAATTCTTTTTCTGTTCCTTCTATTGAATCCGCTACTTTGAATATTTCTAGTGGTGACTTTCGAAACCAAAGATCTTTTGCACACAATGGAGCCACCGGTGCCAACAACACTGGAACCAAACGTCCCAGGATTTTTTGCCAGCACTATAACAAACATGGTCACACAAAGGCTACCTGTTGGAAACTCAATGGATACCCCAAAGATTTACCAAAGCCTAGAGACACAGACTCTCCTACTGCTGCTGCTTTTGCTGCTCCTGCTGCACCTAATGTTTCCGCTACTCAATATGCTCGTTTGCTGCGTTTACTCGAACTGGAAAATGAAGGCCATGATGTAACTCCATATTCCAACTTTGCAAGTACGGCTATATCATGCTCAACTAACATATGGATAGTTGATAGTGAAAAAGTGGGGGTACGAAAACCTCACCCAATAATTTGCTTAGCAATCTGTATGGACTAACTCCAATTTTTTTTTTGCTTAATCAGTAAATTTTATTACTAAAATAATCAATTACAAATTACAAAAGAAAATTTTTTCCTTTAAAGCCCAGAAACTAAAAAGGAAAAACAAAAACAAAAAGATAAGGCAATCAGCCCATTTTTCCAAAGCCCAACTACTACCATGTGCATAGATATCCAACAGGGACACACTATAGTTAGAACCTAAAGTACAGATCAGTCTCATTTTCAAGTTTGTTCGAAATACAAAGTTGCTCTTCAAAATAATGTACCTCTCCCTTGTTTAAAAGCACCCCCTTTTTGCCATTTTATCAGTGAGAAATTGATCTCCACGTATGAATGTCCTGAAGTTGATGATTGGAATGGCTTTAGTGATTCTAATCCATCCGCTTCTGCACCATCCATGGTATGTTTCCACTTTCAAAGCCATTACAACGACTTTAGAATCTAAGCTGAACACTACATTCAATAATTCTTTAGACATTGCCCACTCACCGCTACAATTAGAGCCATTACCTCTGCCAAATAATTTGTGGCAATTCCAAGTCCACCGTGTTTGAACCCAAGTGTTTTCCATAGTGATCCCTAGCAATAAATCCAAAGCACACCAACCCTGGGTTGCCTTTAGAGGCTCCATCACAGCAAATCAAAGTTTGCTGCTGAGAGGGAAACTTGAAGAAACATTGTTTCACACTCACAGATTTGACTATGGACTAACTCCAATATACTTTTAAGAGAATTAACTATCCAGTCAGACTCAATCTTAATAAAAAGAATTAACTAACTCCAATATACTTTTAAGAGAATTAACTATCCAGTCAGACTCAATCTTAATAAAAATTATATCAAAGAGCTATATCTCAATTTCTCGATTCAATACTTACTCAAGCAAATAGAAATCTGCGAGTCTAACTGAATACAAGATAAATTAACTTGAACGGTACCAAAGACCAATGTTCAAGTATCAATCAATTTCAATCAACAACCAAAGGTCGGATTTCCCAATTGATTGACTCAACGCATAACCTGTGATATTTCAATTATATAACAAAATATAATGCGAAAAAGAAATAACACAGATACCAGAAGTTTTGTTAACGAGGAAACCGCAAATGCAGAAAAACCCCGGGACCTAGTCCAGATTGAACACACACTGTATTAAGCCGCTACAGACACTAGCCTACTACAAACTAACTTCGATCTGGACTGTAGTTGAACCCAAATCAATTTCACACTGATCCAAGGTACAGTTGTGCTCCTTACGTCTCTGATCCCAGCAGGATACTACTCACTTGATTCCCTTAGCTGATCTCACCCACAACTAAGGGTTGCTACGGCCCAAAGTCGAAGACTTTAATAAACAAATCTGTATCACACAGAAAAGTTTACAGGAATAGATAAATCTGTCTCCCACAGAAATACCTACGAGTTTTGTTCCGTATTTTGATAAATCAAGGTGAACAGGAACCAATTGATAACCCGGACTTATATTCCCGAAGAACAGCCTAGAATTATCAATCACCTCACAATAATCTTAATCGACTAGCGAAACAAGATATTGTGGAATCATAAACGATAAGACGAAGGTGTTTGTGGCTAATTTTCTATCTTTCCTATCGGAGAAATTAATCTCAAGCCAATCTTTCGATTGTACTCAAATACGATAGAAACAACAAGATCAGATCACGCAATTACAGAGAAAATAGTTGGTTCTGGCTTCACAATCCCAATGAAGTCTTCAAGTCGTTAACCTATAGGGTCTCGGTAGAAACCTAAGGTTAAAGGAGAATTCACTCTATCTTATACAACTAGTGGCAAATAAGGTGCAGAATGAATTCGGTATTAGAGTTGTGGTCCCCTATAGTGGAGACTACCCATGTTACATAATGTGAGGCACCGACCTTCAAAAATATGTGCTTTTAGAGTGTGTGTCACCGTACGTTAATTCCGGGTAGAATGGTGAGCTACCCAACCTCTCACCAATAGAAGCACTACTTTGATCTCTTGAGTGTTATTTTGTCAATCATGATGGTGACATCGAATCGCTAACTTACATACCACTTGTATTCTTGTTCGCAGTTAGCACCATCCACTTTATCTCTCTCTACACCAACAAGTCCATAGAAACACCATCATCATCAACAAGAGGAGAATCACAAATTCGAAGGAAAGTTGAAGACGTTCAAGGTTTACAAGCAACGGTACAGAAATGAGCAGAATTCAGATTCAAGTAAAGCAACAAGACAAGGAGCAGAATTTTTACAAGTTGAAGACTTTATGTACAAGAGCGAAGATTATTAAGGATGAGAGTTCGAGAAGTTTATGATATCAAGACATACAAGTTGTGAAGAATCAAGCGGTAAAGTACTTACACCATGGCCTTTGTATTTTATATTTATTTGTATTTCATTTTCTCTTGTCTTCTAAAACACACAAAATAAAAAAAAAATGAAAAAAATGTAAATAAAATGAAAAAAAAAAAGAAAAAAAAAAGAAAGGAAAAAAGAGACAAGAGAAAATTTTGTTAGGTTCAGTATTAGTTTTATTATTTTATTTTGTTTTGTTTTCATTTTTGTATTTGTTTTATTTTTCTTGTCTCATAAAAAAAAAGACAAGAAAAATTCATTGTATCATATATTTGGTTTGTATAGTTCGTTTTTAGTTTTGTATTCTTTCAATAAAGCCAATGGAAGAAGGAATATCTACAATGAAGTTTCAAGAAATAAGGATTTAGAGGAAAAGAGTTACATTGTCAAGATTCTACGAAGTTCAAGAGTTATCATCAAGAGTTGAAGACCGAAGACGAAGATGAAGAAAAGATTGAAGACCGAAAACGTTTCTATGGATGCTGTGAGAGTGGTGCTAGCTGCACGGCGAACGGATAACGATGTAAGTAAGCACATTCCCACCTTCATTAAGTGTTTGGATTCCTTTCTTAGAGATCGTCAGAAAAATGGGTTTTCAAAAATGATAAAAGATGTGGGTTTTCAAAATGATTCGGAGAGTTTTGCCTTCCTACCATTCAACGTGTCGCAGGATTCTCTCTTCATTCCTAACTGGACACATGTGTGACCCATAAAAAGTTGTTTATTATTGAGAGCAACTTTCATAAAACCCTTTCTTGTGGGGCAGAGTCGAGACTTTTGATCACTCCGAACCCGAATTTCTTTCGAGAGGGGATGGTTATTTCTCTCTCAACTACTTTTAAGGATGAGATTGTGTTCATTTATTTGTCTAACTTCTTATGACTAGTGTGCAGAATTTCTATGTCTTCTTAGCGCGTTGGATGTTATCATTTCGGAGAACTAGTAAATTGGTAAAGTAGGTTTTGTGGGTATATCTCTAGTAAGCCCTCACGAGACTATAACTCGTCCACTAGGGACACCTAAGGTTTTAAAGGCTTGTTATACGTGTTAAGTGTGACCGTAGCCTCGACGACACGGGGTTGTATGTATGTTTTAGAATCGTTTTGTTTGACTTGCTAGAGGACTAGCAAAGTCTAAGTGTGGGGGAATTTGATAGGTGTCTAAATCACCTAATTCTATATCTAGTATTTATGCTTTCTTTGCTAATTTTCTTGTAAATTATGTATCTTATGTTTGTTTTTGAGTTTATTAGGTGAGATGGAGTCATTATGAGCAAAAGAAGGAGAAAGCGTTCATTGGAGTGAAAAGGAGCAAAAAGAACAAGTCGCAGGCGAAGAATGAGCTGTCAGGTCCCCGCAACTGACAATTGAGCAAAGAAGAGAATAGGCAGTCGGTTTCCTAAAATCGAAAAGCCATGTATGACCAGTACCCCTTATATATGTCACCTGGGTAGTTATATCCATTTCATTTCCTACAGAGCCCTAAAATTCAGAGAGAATCAATTTTCTCTTATTCATTTCGGCGGCTGCTGTTTGTGTGAGGGTTAGAAATATTCAGAGATGAGAAATTCTGAAGAACAACGAGAGATGGAATCGAACAACTATTTCAGTAGCAGATTTGGGTTGATTATTAGGTTGTTCTTGATGCGGAGAATGAAATGGAGATTGAGAAGATTCGAGTTGATGGCCAGAATCTGTGAAGTAATGAAGAAATTAGATCGAGAAGAGATGGGTTTGCTGGTGCTGCTGTTGAGTGCAAGAGGAGAAAATTTGACATGGGTTTGGTTCAGATCGATGGATAGAGCTGAGATGGTGAAGTTAGGGTTTCTCAATTTGTGTCTGAATCTGAGATTGAGAAATTGAAGAGGAGAATGGGTTTTTGTGTACGAGAAGGAGAGTTAAAGTCCTTGGTTCTTGTATCTCTGAGATTTGGCGTTCGAAAAAATAAGCAGGAGTTCAGATGGAGGAAGAACAGTACGAAAGTGTTGGTAATTGCAGTTTTGAGAAGAGTCTGTGGCAGATTTTCATGGGAATGATTCAACATAGGTTTACGGGTGCAAGCTGGTATGGATGGTGGCTATAAGGCGAACTTGATAATGTTGTTGTTGTTCAATAAAGAAGCTAGAAGGTAATGAGAACCTGTAGGTGGTTGTATTCAAGAAACAAGGTGGCAATGGAGCTGTTGTTTACTAAGTTTGGAGTTAGATGACTCTCTGGTTGATGCTCATGGATATTGCAGCTGTTACTGAAGATTGGAACTGGAGATGATGTTCCTATGGTGACTATCAAAGGCAGATGGCTCAAATGGTGTTGCTTTTGGAGTAAAGTCATGAACACAATTGCAGATGGAATTTGATACAGAGAATGGAAATATGATGTTGCTCTTAGTGTCTGTTGTTGCGAGAGCTAGTGAACTGGTGCAGCTAAAGCAGTGGCTATGGCTCAGATTGATATGATGTGGTTGTGACAGGAAGTGCAGGTTGGTTATTGGACTATAAGATGCTGTGAGGCTTGAATGAGATTGCAGGTGATGTTGCAGTCAATGGGAATGGAGTTAGCTGAGTCTCTGATGTTCAAATGAAGTTGATGCTATGTAGATGAATGCTAGGTGCACAAGAAGCAGCTCAGGTTGGTAATTGACATGATATGAACTTGCTATTGTGTGGAACTCAGGTGGGATTGCGGTCAAGAGGAGTAGTATTGGGTTGCGAATTGGGTGAACATTTGAGTTGAATCAAGTAGATGTATGTTAGGAAATATTGCGAAATTAAGATGGTGGCACATGAATGAAGCTTGCCTCGAGATGAATTGAAATTGTTGGTGATATTGCGGATGAAGCAATGGCATGGATTGCGATTCGAATAGAGTTATGGACGTGAGATGGAGGCTGGTCATGTTCTTTGTTGTTTAAAAGGGGTGCGAGATAGAAAGAAGTGCAAGCACGAAGTTCAACTGCAGTTTACGGTGGAATGAGTTGTGTACTTGTGTAAAGCGGTGCGGGTGATGATAAGAATACAAGAAGAAGCTACAAGTAAGTGAAGATGTTGATGAATGATGGGAGCCGGAGCCGATCAGAAGGTGGTGCTAGGCGATGCGGTAACAGGTCTTGATGGTTCCATGTCATGGAAGAGGAGAAATTGAACTGTGATGGTGGTCTAGTTCAGTTGGTATTGTTAGGAGGTACCTGGAGAGCAAGTAGTGATAGAAATGGTAGTCACAAAGCTTCTTTAGATGAATGTTAGGTTTACAGGTTGGTGGTTATGAGCTACGGAATGCAATGAGATGGAACTAGTGGCGACATTCCTGAACAATGGGTTGTTGCAGTGAAAAAATGCAGAGGCAATGGTATTACAGGAATTGGCAGGGTGTGTTATTACAAAGAAGATGGATTTGGTGGTGCAAGAAAATTGAGCTGATATTGCAGTGGAGTTGAAGTTGTAAGATTGTAGGCTAAGTAGTCGCAGCAGCTGGAGTTGGAGAATGTCATTGTAGGTGGAGGTGGTGTTGCAGTTGGAGACAGAAGTGAAGCTGAGATGAATTGCTTGAATGAATTGATGCTGATATTAAGAACTGATTATGATGCAATGAAGAAAGGAAGCATGTGTGCTGGTAAAGATGCAAGATGGATAGCCACTATGGCTATATATGCACTAGCGAAGTGCAATGATGGCGCATCATTAGTCATGGCCAGTGCAAAATGGGTTATGCCATGGAAACTTCAACCAAGTCAGCCCCGCTTAGCTCACTTTGGTGACTGGTTCTCGATTCCGACTTATAATCTAATTGAGTTAGTCAATTGACTCGGTTGACTTGACCGATTTGGATCGTTTGTGAGACTGGGTAGACTTTTTCCGGTCACCCGAAAGATACACCATTTAGGGTTTTGATTTAATTTTACATCTGTGTAAGTCATCATCAGTTGGGTTTCATAATCTAATCAGTTTTAGGGTTCCATCTAAATTAGGTTTGTTCTTGATTTGGTTTTGATTTGTAGGTGTTGTTGAATGATGTATTTGGTTTATTCGTGAAAAATGCAATTAAATCTACAATCCCTATTTTTGTATCATTAATTTCGATTTTTTGGTGATTTTTTTACGATTTTGATTTACGATTGATCTTTGAAGGCAAAGATTCTTAAAAGATGGTTACTCACGATGTTGAAGTTAGGGTTACTCTAGCTATCATCCTATGGAAATGAAATCATCATTAGATCTAACTCAAGGACCAAGCTTTCGTGTTAATGGCAGTTGTGGATTGGAAAAAGTACTCTTTATTCATTAGGATATGTGATTGAGAGTGTTTATTAAATTTAAATGCTTATTCTCATTTTATTGCTTGGTTTGTGGAACTTTCGGGTTGGTTTCACTCCCGACATATACCGATGGTAGTGGGGGTGGAGACTCACGAGAGCTGGAGGCTATATATGCACTAGCGATGAGTAATTAAGTTCTAACAGGCTCCAAGCATGCATTTTGTGTTAGTTACTATGCCTCCAGTGCAATGATGGCGCATCATTAGTCATTGGCTTGCATCAACTTAGTAAATGAAGAATGCTATAAAAGGTCGGTTGCTAATTTGGTTGTTATTGGCCTAATTTGTGCAGTGCGTTCGGTTTAAGGTTCTTCTCATGTCTTGGCCTAATTTGTGTAGTCTTTTTCACTGTAGCCTGATAGTCAAGATTAAGTAGATTAATGAGAAAAAGCATATGGAGAATGATTTGCTTGCAATTGCCTGCAAAATGGCTTATGCCATGGAAACTCAACCAAGTCCCTGATCTTTCACATTTCTGCCGCTTGATTTTTTCCTAAGTCTATTTCTGATGGATCTCAAGAGCTCACCAAGACAGCTGTGATGATTGTTGAAATGTTGATAAATGTTATCAAAGAATTTAGTGAGGAAATGCTATACGAGACCATAATTTATGAAATTTACTAGTCTATGTTGATTGACTTTTCAAACTTTTTTATAAATGATGTTTGTGTAAATTAGAAAAAAGTTCTAACTTCTTTCCCATGAATCTAAATCCCCGTTTCACCTCATATTTTGATTTAAATATCCTTTACAAGTGAATTTATCGAGTTTTAAAAGATTTTGTTCGACTTATAATCTAATTGAGTTAGTCAATTGCATTTTATATTGGATGTTAGACCGCACTCGGAATCGGAAGCACATTGACCGATTTGGATCGTTTGGCTTATATGATCTATTTAAGTTTCTAAACATATAGAATATGAATTCTCTCCAAGTATCAAGCGCCGGTGAATGTAAAAGAGTGTTTAGGGTAGACTTTTCCATAGAATTTGGTGGGTTGAATGAAAGAATAGAACAAGTTTTATTGATGTTGAATCACCTTCCTATTGAAAATGGATAGCGAGATACTTTCTGGCCAATTTTTTTGGGAAGAGTTTCTACATGGGTTTTCTCACACATGGGCTTGGAGGACTTCTATCTATTGGACTTTTGAAGATTAGACCTAATTTTGAAAACAAGAGAGCTATTTAAAGGAAAGATTTTTACAACTTTGGGTATCACGTATTATTCTTGGAGTGAAGGAGAAAGTCGCTTTTGTTTACGCTACTAGGTTTGCTTTGCTTTCATCTTCTTTATTTGATTATTGATTATGATGAACTAAATAGCTATGAGTAGATAATTTAATATTGTTGGTTAAGGATGTATTCCTATATCTATAACTTGTTCTTGAGTTATGTATTAGTTTTCTCTCTTGATTATCGTTCATACTTCTACTGTTTTTATGATCACATAATTGATGTATTGTGATAGGATTAGATGCTTGCTTAGTTAAGTGGAAAATTAATTGAACTTTCACCCTTATCCATAGCTGTTTTAGGGTTTTTCATCGAGCGATAGCCCTGAATACAAGTAGCATGATATGTTTACGGTTTGTAGTGATATAGAGTTTTATTATATGTAGAGTTTTACCATATGTAGAGTTTTACCATTGTCCGAATTGTTATGCGCAATGTATGACAATTGCATTAATTAGCCTATTTCTGAAACTTAATGCTCATAGGAATTGAACTTAATTAGCGCAAGGCGTTAGGTTATTCTTTAGGTAGAATTCACATACACAGCTCTAATGTGTGTGTTGATGAACTTAGGAAATTAATAGATTATCTTGCTCTCTTGATACTTTAGGCTTTTGATGATAAATAGATTAATCATATATGCAAGAACATGTTTAAGATTGAAGATGAATTCCTTGACCAATATCTTTCTCTCATTGATTACTTTCTCCAATTTACTTTGCTTTTAATTTACTTCTATTGCTTACATAAAAATCAGAAATCCCCCCAATTGGTTACTTTAGGAAATTGAATACATAACAACTACAACTGCCTCTCCGTGGAAACGAACTCTTTCTTATCATATAATTTAGGAAAGTGAAATTATTTTTGACGTATACGACAACGATCAAATACCTACGAGTTTTGTTTCGTCTTTTGATAAATCAGGGTGAACAGGAACCAATTGATAACCCGGACTTATATTCCCGAAGAACAGCTTAGTATTATCAGTCACCTCACAATAATCTTAATCGACACGGCGAAAGAAGATATTTTGGAATCACAAACGATGACACGAAGGTGTTTGTGATTACTTTTATATCTTGCCTATCGGAGATATCAATCTCAAGCCAATCGTTACGATTGTACTCCATATGATAGAAACAACAAGATTAGAACACACAACTACAAGAAAGTAGTATCGGTCTGGATTCACAATCCCAATGAAGTCTTCAAGTCGTTAACCTACAGGGTCTCGGTAGAAACCTAAGGTTAAAGGAGAATCGACTCTAGCTTATACAACTAGTATCACACAGGAGGTGTGGGGATTAGGTTTCCCAGTTTTTAGAGTTCTCCTTTATATAGTCTTTCAAATCATGGTTTGCAATCAATGTTAGCTTAGTAACAAAGCATTCAATATTCACCGTTAGATGAAAACCTGATTAGATTCAAGATAATATCTTTCAACCGTTAGATCGAAAACTTAGCTTGTTACACACAAATGAAATGCACGTTTTTAGGTTTGTGTAACCGTACCCAAACATGTACATTCGTTGGTTCAACAGTAGTTAACTAAATGGTTATCCATATGAGAACTTTCATATTAACCATATTCTTCTTCACCACAACTAGTTCAAATGACTCAAATGAACTAGTTAGAGAGTTGTTCAATTGCTTAGATCTTATAGAATTATACAAGACACAATCGAAGCAAAAACGATTTGATTCACTCGAATCAATTCATGAACTTTATAACCACGGTTTGCAAACTTGCATTCCTTAGTTAATATAAGTATAAGTTCAGAATAATAATTTTTAAAATATAACCAACCTAAGTACGCGGACTAGGTACGCGGACTTAAGTACCCGGAATAAGTTTGTAAACGATTCACAAACTCCATCAGATTTTCTCGGGAAGAGAACCTCCGAAAGTACGCTGGGTGGGTTCGCGGGACTGGGTTCCGATTTCTGAGCGGCAAAGTACACGAGACTTTGGTTCAAGGAATAAGGACTTATACATGTATGTGTTACCACACAATGCTTATATCCAACAATGGTTATATAATCTAAACTCTCATTTCAATCATCGAAACTTTCTTAGAGGATGTTATATAGTTGTTATTCACAAACTATTTTTCGTCAAAGCCATTTTCAAGTAATTGAAACATAACATGACATTCGTCACTAGGTAAAGATGAACTTGGCCAAAGCGAAAGATTACCAACACATATGTCGAGAAAAAAGATAAGCGAGATAAACTCGGCTCGAAATAGCAAATGTGTATAATCAAAGTCTATATAGCAAAACGACTTTTGTCTCAAGATAGGAGATAGAGTAGATAGACTTTTGAGTGATAGATAATTTCAAGTCTCCACATACCTTTTAGTCGATGAAGTTCCACCAGTTCCTTGAGTAGTTCTTCGTCTTGTATAATAATCGCCATGGAGTTCTTGAGCTCAAATACACTTTCTATCCTAGTCCGAGACTTAGCTATAATAGACTAGAAATCAAGACTTATAGTTTTGATCACTAACATTGACAAACATGCTTGAGATATCAACGCATGCGAGTTCGACCAAGCAGTGCTCTAACAATCTCCCCCTTTGTTAATTTTAGTGACAAAACTATCAATACATATGGAATACAAAAAATCATAGTTCACGGATGCAAACACACATATCCCATAAAAATTTGAAATATATAAAACCATAAAGATTAATACAGCAAAATCATCTTCCAAACAAACTTTAGAGTTTAAATTAATAAATCTAAAAACATTGAAGATGGAAATCGCTGGACGTAGCTATGTGTAATCACAATAATGGCTATTGCAATCTCTAGTTATTCTTCTTAAAAACACAAGAATAAAATTCTCATAAGAGGTTTTCCTAGATATTGAGACCTCTGAAAAATTCTTTATCGTCCCCGAACTCCATGTCGTCAACAGCCATGGGAACATATGGTTCGTGAATGAAGGAGTCAATTCCAACAAACCTTCTAGGCTGAAGATGTCAAACCAGGGCCTTCTGAATTTCAAGAGTTCTCAAAAGACGAGCCTTTATTTGTTGAATCTCCTTTCTTGTCTCCTTTAACTCTTCAAGAACATCGAAAAACTTCGAGCATTTGAAGGAACAGCTCTTGGCTTCCACACATTCCTTCTTTTTCTTTTCAAAGTTGGAGGTAACAGAGAACTTTCTTTTTCCTTCGTGATTGATGTCATAACAATCATATCAACATTTTTTCCATCAGAAGACATGATGCTTGGAGTATCCATAAGGTTACGGATTTGTGAGAGGAAATAACAATTTAATCTCAACAAGCAGTCTTAAGTTAAAATGAGTTTCAGGGAAGGAAAAAAACAAGAATGTAGGGTTACGGAACCTTTATACATTCAAAGGATTCATGTACGCACAACTCATACCCTATAAAAGGCAGAATTGTCAATTTTAACCCTCTTTTATTGATTGACCAAGGAAGGCCTTTCCAATATCAATTAGATATGAAAAACGGCAAGAATTCCAGACTTTACAAATGCTCTTAGAGCAAAAACAAACAAAAGAAAATCAAAACAACTAAAGATTTTTTTTTCATTTTCTTAAAGCCTGAGGTGTGCAAAATCTTGTTTCTTTTAATCAGGCACACGAGACATGATGCACAAACCATCACAATTTAAGTTGTTCTGGGATGAACAACAATTTGTCTACCATATCCTTTTCGATCGGAATTCATAGAACCTGTTTCTCATAGTGTTTAGACTTTCTAATGGTCTTGTATTATCCTTGGAAACTAACTTCTTTGACGAAGATAAAATCTTACGTACCTCAGCAGTCTTTTGAACAAGTTTAAGCTTGTTAGCTAATCGATTTGCTCTTCGTTGAAGTTTGTTAATATGTCTCAATTTGTGTTTGTACTTGTAACACTTTGAAAGTTCACGACCCTTGAGCGAACAATATGAGCATGTCAACCTGGAATATGATTCAGGAATCCGAGATGTGCAAGCGGCTAGACACAAGGTAGATCCTGAAAAATTAGACAGAGTGTTTCCAAAAGAAAGGTCAATTTTTTCTTTCAGATTGGTTGGTTTTTCTTATGAAAGAATATCAAGATTGATGTATGTATTGCTACAATTATCAAAATCAATATTTTTACAAAGAAGTGCAACACTTGATTTTTCGTCTTCATTAGAATCATAGTTGTCAGACAATTCATCAAGAGTTGCAGCAAGACCTTTGTTCCTAGTGTATTTCTTTCGATTTGGACACTCATTTGCAAAATGACAAAAACCTTTACACTTAAAGCACCGAGGCATATCCTCGTCATCAGTTTCATCATTATCCCTATTTTTAGGAGGAACACGATTATGTGGTTTATCTGATGGCCTGGATTTATCTTTGGAGAACCGTTTACTTCTCTTCAAAAGAACGTCCCTAAACTGTCTTGTGATCAATGAGACTGACTTGTCAAGATCTTCATCCGATGAATCATCCTCAGAAATATCATCTTCAGAGACGCAAACACTTTTACTTTTATCAAGTAATTTAGTGTTCTTTTGTGCTTTGAAAGCAACATCCTTTCTATATTTGGATGTATGCTCATGATCAAAGATCTTTAATTTCCCAACCAGAGTATTCCTGGAAAGAGTATCAAGGTTATTTCCCTCAATGATGGCATGCTTCTTAATTAAAATCGTATGTGGATGGCAGTGATCTGAGAATTTTCATCACAATATCCTTTTCAGGAATAGTCTTACCCAATGCAAAAGATGCATTAACAATTTCAGACACTTTGTGGTTAAACTCATCAAATGTTTCTTCAACTGCCATATGAAGGTTTTCCCAATAAGAATTTAGGTTTTGAAGCCTAGCTTCTTTTTCACATGTATTCCCTTCAAATACGGTTTCTAAGATATCCCAGGCATCTTTAAACTTTAAGCAGGTAGTCACATGATGCTGAAGATCTGGGGTAATGGCATGTATGAGAGCATTTAAGCCGTCAGAATTTTGCTTTGCAGCAAGGATTTCTTCTGGAGTATATCTACCAATATCCTTAGGTCTAGACACATCGCCTTCTGTATAAACCAGAGGAGTATAACAATTAACAACACAAACCCATGTTTGAAAATCAATAACTTGAATAAAAGCACGCATAGAAATTTTCCACCACAAGTAGTTTCAGCCATCGAAGACTGGTGGTACATTTATGGAGATAGAATTCATGTCCATAGAGTCAGATCGCTAGAAACACAGATTTATAACGTCTTTAAACGTGTTTGCCTGCTCTGATACCAATTGAAAAGGTTGGGGCACAACAAACTCACCCAATAATTCGCTTAGCAATCTGTATGGACTAACTCCAATATACTTTTAAGACAATCAACTAGACAGTCAGACTCAATCTTAATAAAAAGTATATCAAAGAGTTATATCTCAATTTCTCGATTCAATACTTACTCAAAGCAAATAGAAATCTGCGAGTCTAATTGAATACAAGAGAAATTAACTTGAACGGTAACAAAGACCAATGTTCAAGTATCAATCAATTTCAATCAACAACCAAAGGTCGGATTTCCCAATTGATTGACTCAACGCACAACTTGTGATATTAAATTAGATAACAAAATATAATGCGGAAAAGAAATAACACAGACAACAGAAGTTTTGTTAACGAGGAAACCGCAAATGCCAAAAAACCCCGGGACCTAGTCCAGATTGAACACAAACTGTATTAAGTCGCTACAGACAATAGACTACTACAAACTAACTTCGGTCTGGACTGTAGTTGAAACCAAATAAATCTCACACTGATCTAAGGTACAGTTGCGCTCCTTACGTCTCTGATCCTAGCAGGATACTATGCACTTGATTCCCTTAGTTGATCTTACCCACAACTAAGAGTTGATACGGCCCAAAGTCGAAGACCTAATAAACAAATCCGTATCACACAGAAAAGTCTACATGAATAAATAAATCTGTCTCCACAGAAATACCTACGAGTTTTGTTCCGTCTTTTGATAAATCAAGGTGAACATGAACCAATTGATAACCCGGACTTATATTCCCGAAGAACAGCCTAGAATTATCAATCACCTCACCATAATCTTAATCGACTAGCGAAACAAGATATTGTGGAATCACAAACGATGAGATGAAGATGTTTGTGACTACTTTTCTATCTTGCCTATCGGAGAAATAAATTAATCTCAAGCCAATCCTAAGATTATACTCAAATACGATAGAAACAGCAAGATCAGATCACGCAACTACAGAGAAAATAGTTGGGTCTGGCTTCACAATCCTAATAAAGTTTTCAAGTCGTTAACCTGCAGGGTCTCGATAGAAACCTAAGGTTAAAGGAGAATCGACTCTAGCTTATACAACTAGTATCACACAGGAGGTGTGGGGATTAGGTTTCGCAGTTGCTAGAGTTCTCCTTTATATAGTCTTCCAAATCAGGGTTTGCAATCTAAGTTACCTTGGTAACAAAGCATTCAATATTCACCGTTAGATGAAAACTTGATTAGATTCAAGCTAATATCTTTCAACCGTTAGATCCAACTTAGCTTGTTATACACAAATGAAATGCACGTTCATTTAGGTTTGTGTAACCGTACCTAAACATGTACACCTAGTTGGTTCAACAGTAGTTAACCAAATGTTTAGTCATATGAGCACTTTCATATCAACCATATTCATCTTCACCATAACTAGTTCAAATGACTCAAAAGAACTAGTTAGAGATTTATTCAATTGCTTAGATCTCATAGAAGTATACAAGGCGCAATCGAAGCAAAAACGATTTTGATTCACTCGAATCAATTCATGAACTTTATAGCCACGGTTTGGAAATATGCATTCCTTAGTTTATATAAGTTTAAGTTCACAAATAAACCGTTTTTAGAAAATAACCTACTCAAGTATGCATACCAATACGCATACTTAAGTACCCGGATTAAGTTTGTTTTCAGTTCACAAACTCCAGCAGATTTTCATGGGACGTGAACTTCCGACAGTACACGTACAGGTACGCGGACTTTAGTTCCGTCTATCCTGAGCAGCAAAGTACGCTGATCGCTGTCGTATGCGTCAAAAATAAATTACACTTTCTTACTACTCAAAATATATAATGAAGCAAGGGCAAGAAAGGATCGTTCCCACAGAGAGGTCTTGGTTGTCAAATTATTTCGGTTCCCTATAAATAACACCGGAGGTTTTCTAATTTTATATTCTAAAATAAAATAAAAACAAACAATAAAGGTAAACAAATCAAATCAAGGATGAGAAAGTATTGGTCATGGATTTCGTTTTCATTCACAAACATGTTTTCAACACAATAACTAGAATTGATATTTTAATCTCAACTTTTATCAAAGGCCCTAGAATACCTTGATCGCAAGAATATCCCGCTAATCTCCTCTTGTCATCAACAAACACATTAAAAGATGCGAATATGAATTCTATCTAAAGGAACAACCTAACGTGTAAAAGCACTAATCAAGTTTAATTCCCTAGATGCGTTAAGTTCTATGAAATCAGGCCAATCAAAGCAATCGAACTTGTAAAAGCACTAATCCGATTTAACAAAGGTTATGGTTCACATATGATCATAAGAATATATCACTACAAACTATAATCATATTTATGCTACTTGGATCAGGAATTAACAACTATTTCGTATTGAAAACCCTAATCTAGCAATAAAGATGAAAGCAAACTCAATCGATTCGCGACTCGACTAAACGAGCATTCAAATCATGTAACAATATTAATTGTGAATCATAAACGATAATATGAGAGAAAACTAATTTATTGAACAAAAACTCATGTTTGGAAATCCAACTAATCCATAACCAAAAGAAAACTCTAGCTCATATTCATGGAGTTCATAACAAGAAGGAAGAGAAAAGACTTCATGGTTCTAAACCATAAAAAACAAGTAGAGGCAAAAAGATAAAAGATAAAAAAAATCCCTAGTTGTAAAAGTCTTTCCTTTAAATAGCTCTCTTGTTTCCAAAATTAGGTCTAATCTTCAAAATTCCACTAGATAGAAGTCCTCCAAGCCCATGTGTGAGAAAACCCATGTAGAAAATATGTCCCAAAAGAGGTCGACGGAAAAGTGGGTATTGTGGCCGGAAATCGGCCGGACAAGTCGCTAAGAAAACTATTTCAGTGACCGGCAAAGTCCACCTTGGTCACCGGGTCAAACGAGTCAAATCGGTCAAGAGAGTCGGTAGGGTCAACTCGGGTCAAACCGACCAGAGTCGGGTGAGTCGAGTCCGGATCATCTATCGACTCGATTAAGTTGGCTAGGCCGGGCCATTGCACGGGCCATATCTTCTGGCCGCACTATCATTGTGCTTCACCCGGCTCATATCCGGCCATGATGGTGTTCAATTACTTCTCACTAAATTCTACAGCTCAGAACCAATTCAGCTGAACAACAATTCCAGCTGCACTCTATCACCACATACTGCCAAACCCATTTATAGCTTCTTGCCTGCATTCATTCCTTGTAGCATCATCAAAACCTATTGTCACAACAGCAACTCAACTCATTCCAGTCATTCAACTTCTTTGAATCACCAGTTCCATCTCATTCCACAGAATCTTTGTTAACTGGAACTTCGATTCCACAATCAATATCCATCTCTTGTTCTTCTTTGTTCACAGCCCATCGCTCTCTAGACCCTGAACTGCCATTCAAGCCATTCTACAACTTCACATGCCACCAAATAGCAGCTCTTAATCCCTGACTTCCATCATACATCGCCACTGCCAGTTCCATTACCGAATCTAGCCGCACTTTCCAACAGCACATCCCCTCGCAGCAACGTACTCTCACTCCATCTCGACTGCAAAACCAGCTACATACTCACCTCCCTGTAGTGCTCAGCTAATTCAGTTCATTCCCGCTCTTTTACTTTCGGCTCAATTCCGATTCATTTGCAAGACTTTCATTTGCTGCACTCTTACAACTTCAACCCACTGCTGCGACTACTTCTCTCGCAACCGGTTCAATCTCCAAAGCTCAAGTTGTAACTTCGGCTCCATTCTTTGCGATATCAGATCGACCCATTTGCTCATTTCATCTCGGCTCATGAGTCCTGCAATCTTGTAGTTCACCAAAGACAAGCCACACTTCACTACAATTCGGCTCAAACCACCAAAGACATCCAGGAGTCTTGCATTTGAGTCTCACTTTCCACTGCGACTCCCATTCGATGCAACCACCATTAATTCCTTCCTTGTTCGAATCGAGCAGCAATTCTTCTTCCATCAATAGCTATCTCCTCCTTTGAATCAGCCTCATCCTTTACCAGTAGCAGATCTTCTTCATCATAACAAAACCCCTCTTTAATCTTCACTGATTTCTCCGTTACTTCCTCTCGATCTCAATTTAGCAGCTACCACTGCTTTTGTTTCTCAATTTTCAGGTTCAGGCGTGAATAATGATTGAGATGAAATGTCTCTCTGATTTTAGGGTTGTAAAAGTAGGTTATATCGATGTTATGTCACCTTGATAAGGGCTACCCATTCTAACAACCCCTTAAACTTTCTTTGGTTGTCTTTTAATACTCTTCCAAATAAAGTTGCCTCTTAACCTTGACTGGGCTCCGGATAGTGTTCACCCATGAAATGACAATTTTGCCCTTTTGCTCAAATTGGGTGATTTCTTCTTCTTTTCGTTCGTGCGACTCCATAGTAGCTGTAAAACTCAAAACAAGCGTAAAATACATAATTTACAAGAAAAGTAGCAAAGAAAGCATAAATACTAGATATAAAATTAGGTATTTTACAACACCTATCAGATTCCCCCACACACTTAGACTTTGCTAGTCCTCGAGCAAATTAAACAAAACAATTCTAAAATACATACAACTCCGTGTTCGAGGCTACGGTCACTTTTAGCATAAATAAAAAGCCTTTAAACCTCTAGGTGTCCCTAGTGGACGAGTTATAGTCTCGTGAGGGTTTACTAAAGATATAGCCACAAAACCTATATTTCCAACTTACTAGTTCTCTGTAATGATAGCATCCAACGCGCTAAGAAGATATAGAAATTCTGCACACTAGTCATAAGAAGTTAGACACATAAATGAACACAATCTCATTCTTAAAAGTTGAGAGAGAAATAACCATCCCTTCTCGAAAGAAATTCGGGTTCGGAGTGATCGAAAGTCTCGACTCGCCTCACAAGAAAGGGTTTTATGAAGTTGCTCTCAATAATAAAAAGCTTTTATGGGTCACACATGTGTCCGAGGTTGGAATGAAGAGAGAATCTGCGACACGTTGAATGGTAGGAAGGTAAAAACCCTCAGAAATATTTTGAAAACCCACATCTTTTATTCATTTTTGAAAACCCATTTTTCTGATGATCTCTTCGAAAGGAAATCAACTATTTAACGAAGGTGGGAATATGCTTACTTACCTCGTTATCCGTTCGGCGTGCAGCTAGCACCACTCTCACAGCATCCATAGAAACGTCTTCGGTCTTCAATCGGTGTCTTCATCCTCGTCTTCGGTCTTCAACTCTTGATGATAACTCTCGAACTTCGTAGAATCTTAACAATGTAACTCTTTTCCTCAAATTCCTTGTTGCTTGAAACTTCATTATAGATATTCCTTGTTTCCCTTAGCTTTATTGAAATAATACAAAACTAAAAACGAACATAAAAACCCAAAATTTAATTTTTTTTTTTTTTTTTTTTTTTTAGACAAGAGAAAAATAAAATACAAATAAGATAAAATAAAAAACGTAAGTACAAAGGTCATGGTGTAAGTACTTTACCACTTGATTCTTCACAACTTGTATGTCTTGATATCATAAACTTCTCGAACTCTCATCCTTGATAATTTTCACTCTTGTACAATAGTCTTCAACTTATAAAAATTCTCCTTGTTTTGTTGCTTTACTTGAATCAAAATCTGCTCATTTCATCTACAGTTGCTTGTAAACCATGAACGTGTTCAACTTTCCTTCAAATTTGTGATGCTCCTCTTGTTGATGATGATGGTGTTTCTATGGACTGTTGGTGTAGAGAGAGATAAAGTGGATGGTGCTAATCTGCGAACAAGATTACAAGTGGTATGTAAGTTAGCAATTCGATGTCACCATCATGATTGATAAAAATAGCACTCAAGAGATCAAAATAGTGCTTCTATTGGTGGGAGGTTGGGAATCTCACCATTCTGCCTTAATTTACGTGCGGTGACACACACTCTAAAAGCACATATTTAGACAGGTACAAAGAATTGAAGGTCGGTGCCTAACATTATGTAACATGGGTAGTCTCCACTATAGGGGATCACTACTCTAATACCGAATTCAGTCTGCACCTCATTTGCCACTGGCATGGTTAAATCCAACTTTAACTCTCATACATTTAAGAAACCCGATCATGTTCTCTGTCATCTCTAAGTTCAATCACTCTTATGAGATTTTCGATGTAATCTTAGCGACATGTATACTATGTGACTCTAAACTAACTACAAGTTGGGGTTTATTTATTCACTATTTTACACAAAAGATTGAAAATTTGAAAAATTTACAACGCAAATGCTTAAGCACTCCCCCAAACTTAAACTTTACATTGTCCTCAATGTAAATTGAATCGTCCAAAGAAAGTCAAGGTGGGAAATCATAAAACAATATGAGACAAGAAAAAGTAAAAACAAGAAAAGAAAAATAAAAGATAAGAGATACAAAACCTATGGGTTACCTCCCATTTAGCGCTTGGTTTAAAGTCGTCAGCCCGACTATATCCTTGCAAGATTCATTCCCCATATACCAACAATCTGAAAAGTTGAGGATCCTTCCATAGAACCTGTTTTGCAAACACTAGCTTCACACAAATATTAGTAATATAAAACATAAATGAAGCTATGAACCGATAAAAGTTACCCCAACATTTATTCTTGTCCACACTTGGATGTGTATAAAGAATATAGAAGTCAGGTACATCCACGGTTTCTTGTTCCAAAACCTGCATAGTATGAGAATCAAGTATCTCTAATGGCGGAAGACGAGAAACAAAGTCATTCAACAATATTCTCGAAGCACATACATTCAAACCAATAAGAGGTAAAGGAGAAGAAACAATAGGCAACGGGTTAGACTAACCTTGCACAATCTCTTGTATCACGGTATCCTCATCATCCTCAAGTGAATAATTCACCTCATGTATATCATGGTACTCTATCAAACCTTGCAACCATTCTTCGTCCGTTTCTGCCTTAACCAAAGTCTCGACATAAACATCATCATTACAATCATATGCAAGCTCAATTGGGTCTTCCACAATATTGGTCAAACCGGTCTCATTCTCAACATACTCCTCTTTGTTGTAAGGCACATACTCTTTTGCGGATCCAAATTTTATTATAAGAAACTTTTTTAGAACACTCGAAAATGCATCATTCTCAAGCTCCACCCTTTGAATAGGCTCTTGATCATTATTAAGATCAATGCTTGAGTAATCTACACAAGTTTCGACATATTCCTCTTCGTCTTCATCTTGATCCCAAAAAGACTCCATTGTACACTCCTCGGGGATGTCACCATGAGTTGTTTCAAGCAATGTATCATAATCACCGTCACTATCATAGTCAACATAAGATTGGTCCTCGCTGAATTTAGTGTTGCTAATTTCGAACTCATCCTTTTGAATAGGTGAATGATCATTATTACGATCAAGAGTTGAGTTAACTACAAAATTATCAACGAAAGTGCCCAAGGTTTGGCCTTTTTCAACATTAGCATCAATCAAATATTCATCACAAACCATATGCACATAAGAATTATCCATATCTTCCTTGCATTGATCAATGCCTCTTCGCAAGCTAGCAATACCTTCACGAAGTTCTTGGAGTTGCTCGTCTGTAGTCTCTTTTGCTTTTTGAAATTCCTCTTGTAAAAAGTTGGAAACTTTGTCTATAAAGTTAGAGACTTTTTGTTCACGAGCATAAGAATCCTCCCATCCTTGTGGTTGTTCAAACACATAGCCGCCATAAGGTTGTTGAGGAAAACCACAAGGTTCCATGGAATATTGGTCATAACCAATAAATTGGTTTTGATTATACCCCTGGAATTGGTAGTTGTCATATTGTTGAGGTTGTTGAAAACCGTATCCATTCTCATAGTATGCTCCTTCCATGAAAAGCAAGTACCTGAAATAAGATTCTCAAAACTATGTTAAAACCAGAAAATAAAAACTAAAAACAAAAATAAGAAACCAAAAATAATTGACAACCGCTGCCTCCCCGGAAACGGCGCCAAAATTTGATCGCTGTCGTAGGCGTCAAAAATAAATTACACTTTCTTACTACTCAAAATATATAATGAAGCAAGGGAAAGAAAGGATCGTTCCCACAGAGAGGTCTTGGTTGTCAAATTGTTTCGGTTCCCTATAAATAACACCGGGGGTTTTCTGATTTTTATATTCTAAAATAAAATTAAAACAAACAATAAAGGTAAACAAATCAAATCAAGGATGAGAAAGTATTGGTCATGGATTTCGTTTTCCTTCACAAACATGTTTTCAACACAATAACTAGAATTGATATTTTAATCTCAACTTTTATCAAAGGCCCTAGAATACCTTGATCGCAAGAATATCCCGCTAATCTCCTCTTGTCATCAACAAACACATTAAAAGATGCGAATATGAATTCTATCTAAAGGAACAACCTAACGTGTAAAAGCACTAATCAAGTTTAATTCCCTAGATGCGTTAAGTTCTATGAAATCAGGCCAATCAAAGCAATCGAACGTGTAAAAGCACTAATCCGATTTAACAAAGGTTATGGTTCACATATGATCATAAGAATATATCACTACAAACTATAATCATATTTATGCTACTTGGAATCAGGAATTAACAAGTATTTCGTATTGAAAACCCTAATCTAGCAATAAAGATGAAAGCAAACTCAATCGATTCGTGACTCGACTAAACAAGCATTCAAATCATGTAACAATATTAATTGTGAATCATAAACGATAATATGAGAGAAAACTAATTTATTGAAAAAAAACTTATGTTTGGAAATCCAACTAATCCATAACCAAAAGAAAACTCTAGCTCATATTCATGGAGTTCATAACAAGAAGGAAGAGAAAAGACTTCATGGTTCTAAACCATCGAAAACAAGTAGAGGCAAAAAGATAAAAGATAAAAAAAATCCCTAGTCGTAAAAGTCTTTCCTTTAAATAGCTCTCTTGTTCCAAAATTAGGTCTAATCTTCAAAAGTCCACTAGATAGAAGTCCTCCAAGCCCATGTGTGAGAAAACCCATGTAGAAAATATGTCCCAAAAGAGGCCGACGGAAAACTGGTATTGTGGCCGGAAATCGGCCGGAAAAGTCACCGGAAAACTATTTCAGGTGACCGGCAAAGTCCACCCGGTCACCGGTCAAACGAGTCAAATCGGTCAAGAGAGTCAGCCGGGTCAACTCGGGTCAAACCGACCGAGTCGGTGAGTCGTGTGCGGATCATCTATCCGACTCGATTAAGTTGGCTAGGCTGTGCCATTGCACGGTGCCATATCTTCTGCTGCACTATCATTGTGCTTCACCAGCTCATATCCAGCCATGATGGCTGTTCAATTCCTTCTCACTAAATTCTACAGCTCAGAATCAATTCAGCTGAACAACAATTCCAGTTGCACTCTATCACCACATACTGCCAAACCCATTTATAGCTTCTTGCCTGCATTCATTCCTTGTAGCATCATCAAAACCTATTGTCACAACAGCAGCTCAACTCATTCCAGTCCTCCAACTTCTTTGAATCACCAGTTCCATCTCATTCCACAGCTTCTTTGTTAACTGGAACTTCGATTCCACAATCAATATCCATCTCTTGTTCTTCTTTGTTCACAGCACATCTCTCTCTAGACCCTGAACTGCCATTCAAGCCATTCTACAACTTCATATGCCACCAAATAGCAGCTCTTAATCCCTGACTTCCATCATACATCGCCACTGCCAGTTCCATTGCCGAATCCAGACGCACTTGCCAACAGCACATCCCCTCGCAACAACGTACTCTCACTCCATCTCGACTGCAAAACCAGCTACATACTCACCTCCCTGTAGTGCTCATCTAATTCAGTTCATTCCCCGCTCTTTTCTGTTCACCTCAATTCCAGTTCGCTGCAAGACTTTCATTTTCCTGCACTCTTACAACTTCAACTCCAGCTGCTGCGACTACTTCTCTGCAACCAGTTCAATATCCAAAGCTCACTGCAACTTGACTCCATTATCATGCGATATCAAGATCGACCCATTTGCTCATTTCATCTCAGCTCATGAGTCCCTGCAATACTGTAGTTCACCAGCACAAGCCACACTTCACTACAATTCGGCTCAAACCACCAAAGACATCCTGAGTCTTGCATTTGAGTCTCACTTTCCACTGCGACTCCCATTCGATGCAACCACCATTAATTCCTTCCTTGTTCGAATCGAGCAGCAATTCTTCTTCCATCAATAGCTATCTCCTCCTTTGAATCAGCCTCATCCTTTACCAGTAGCAGATCTTCTTCATCATAACAAAACCCCTCTTTAATCTTCACTGATTTCTCCGTTACTTCCTCTCGATCTCTCGATTTCAATAACATTTTCTCGATCTCAATTTAGCATTCCACTTGCTTTTGTTTCTCAATTTTCGTGTTCAGCGTGAATAATGATTGAGATGAAATGTCTCTCGAGTTTAGGGTTGTAAAAGTAGGTTATATCGATGTTCTGTCACCTTGATAAGGGCTACCCCCATTAACGACCCCTTAAACTTTCTTTGGTTGTCTTTTAATACTCTTCCAAATAAAGTTGCCTCTTAACCTTGACTGGGCTTCGGATAGTGTTCACCCATGAAATGATAATTTTTCCCTTTTTCTCAAATTGGGTGATTTCTCCTTCTTTTCGTTCGTGCGACTCCATAGTAGCTGTAAAACTCAAAACAAGCTTAAAATACATAATTTACAAGAAAAGTAGCAAAGAAAGCATTAATACTAGATATAAAATTAGGTGTTTTACAACACCTATCATACGCATACTTTGGTTCAAGGATTTTCGACTTACATAAGTATGAGTTCACATACAATGTTTATATCCATTCAAGGTTATATATTCTAAACTCTCATTTCAATCATTGAAATATTCTTAGAGGATGTCAAATAGAGGTTACTCACACACTATTCTTCATCAAAGCGATTTTCAAGATATTGAAATAATCAACATGACTTTCGTCACTTGTAAAGATGAACTTGGCCAAAGCAAAAGCTTACCAACACATATTTCGAGAAATAGATAAGCGAGATAAACTCGGCTCGAAATAGCAAATGTGTATAATCGAAGTCTATATAGCAATACGACTTTTGTCTCAAGATAGGAGATAGATTAGATAGACTTTTAAGTGATAGATAAGTTCAAGTCTCCACATACCTTTTAGTCGATGAAGTTCCACCAGTTCCTTGAGTAGTTCTTTGTCTTTGTATGATGATCTCCGTGGAGTCTAGAGCTCAACTACACTTTCTATCCTAGTCCGAGACTTAGCTATAAGTAGACTAGAAATCAAGACTTATAGTTTTGGCAACTAAACTTGACAAACAAGCTTGAGATAGCAACGCTTGCGAGTTCGACCGAGCAGTGCTCTAACAGAGATAGTGGTGCTACACACCATTTTTTTTTTCCAACCTATACATTGGTTTCCATATTGGCCATGTTGTGTATGTTATCATCTTCTATAACCCTCCTTAATGTATTTCACATTCCCAGTTTCTAGTTTAACTTGATCTCAGTCAGTTAACTGACTTCCACAACAAATTTTTGTGTCTCATTCTCACAAGATCCCTGCATCTTTTAGGACCATCGCACGAACAAGGAGATTGGATGGAGTAGATGCGTTGTTGGTCTCTTTCATTTCAATTTTCAACCACTTGCTTCATCTTTCAATGCAAATAAACATGTTGATACATGGCACTGCCGTCTCAACCATCCAAATATGGATTGTTTTAAGTTCTTAGCTAGTAAATTTTCTTACATTCGTTCTCCTTTCAGTCACTTATGTGATGTACGCCCAAGGGCAAAACAATCTCGTCTTCAATATAATAAAAGTTCATCTTTTTCTACTCACCCTTTTCAATTAGTTCATGCTGATATTTGGATTCCCTTTTCGACTCTATCACATACTGGTGCTAAATATTTTCTCACCATTGTGGATGATTACTCAAGATGTACTTGGGTTTACTTAATGAAAGAAAAATCAAAAACTTGCAAATTTCTCAAATACTTTTTCAACTTTGTTTTAACTCAGTTTGGTCATAAAGTGTCTACAATCTCGTCTGGCGTTCATACACCTCTCAATTTACAATTATAATGGATTTGAATTTAAGTCCAATGAACTTCAAGCGTGGTTTCATCAACATGGTATCCTTCATCAGACCAGTTGTGCTTACACTCCAAAACAAAATGGTATGGTCGAAACAATGCATCGACATTTGCTCAACGAAGCAAGATCCTTACGATTTCAATCGAACCTACCCATTCGTTTTTGGGGAGAGTGCATTCTTGCTGCTACCTACCTTATTGACAAACTTCCAACTCTAGTTGTGACTCGGAAATCACCTCATGAGGATTTATTGCATAAGTCTCCAGATTACTCATCTCTGCGAGTATTTGGTAGAAATACTAAGATTTAACGCAAGTTTGATCAAAGAGCTAAGCCAGGCATCTTCGTGGGCTATCCTAATGGTTAAAAAGTACACATGATATATGACATTGAATCCAACTATATATACACTTCTCGTGATGTTGTACTCCATGAAACTTTTTTTCCTTTTCGTGATTTACGACATCTCCAGCTGTTTATATACATGAACAACCACATCAAACCGAGATTTCTTCTTATGATAATATCGTTAATCCAATATCTTCACCATTTGTGCATACACCCCTGACTGATAACTTGTCTCAGTCCTTCAGTTCTCCGGCACCATCTCATTGTGACATATCACGACCTGTTTTGGGTACAGGTTCATCCCCAGCATCTTTGCCTTATTATGCGTTACTGCCGTAATCCGAGTCACTATCACAAACTCCATATGGATTATTGCCTCCTATATCTCCAATGGTCTCTCCAGAACATACCATTATACATGTGGTTCCGCCCACTGTCCATCATCATGTGTTACCAGATTCTACTATCCCTGCAACAGAGTCACGGGCAACTCATGTTATACATCAACCTTCGTACTTGAAAGATTTTCATTGCTCAACAGCTAAAATGAAAATCTACTTCAGCTTATCCCCTGACCAATTATTTATCCTTTTATCAATTCAAACCTTCTCATAAAGCCTTTTTGTCTATTGTCCTCTTCACAGAAGAGCCTAAAACATTCTCCCAGGCAATCAAATGGCCAATGTGGCGGGCAACTATGGCCAAAGAAATTTTACCTCTTGAGGCAAACAACACTTGGATCAAGGTGGATCTACCTCCGGACAAAACAACAATTAGCTGCAAGTGGGTTTTCAAAATCAAGTTTAACTCTGATGGTTCAATAGAACGATATAAAACTCGCCTTGTTGCAAAAGGCTACACACTGCAAGAAGGCATTGATTATTATGATACATTTGCACTAGTGGCAAAGCTAGTCGTTTTCCGCGTAGTATTATCTGTTGTTGCTATTAAAGGATGGTCTTTATATCAATTAGATATAAATAATGCATTTCTCCAATGGGATTTGGACGAAGAAATATATATGAATATACATCCATGATAGGCACGGAAAGGTGAGACTCAAGTCTTCAAACTTAAGAAATCTTTGTATGGCTTTGAGCAAGCCCCTCGTCAATGGTTTTCTAAACTTTGTTCAGTATTACTAGCCGAAGGTTTTCAGAAATCTCTTTGTGATAACTTTCTTTTCACATACAACTTCAATTTTTGCTCTAGTGTATGTCGACGATATCATTATCACTGGCACAGACGATAATTTCATCGATTCACTTAAATTACGTCTTGCATCTCATTTTTCCTTGGCCGCTTACAATACTTTTTAGGAATTGAAGTTTCTCGTTCCTCTAACGATATTTTTCTTTTCCAACGAAAATATGTTCTTGATATACTTAAGGACTCGGGCCTCACAGGGGCACGTGTGTCGACCTTTCCAATGGATACACATCTTAAGCTACTTCCCACTGATGGTAAGGAGTTACCTGATCCGAGTGTATTTCGTCGTCTCATTGGTCGTTTTTTATATCTAATTGTTACTCGTCCGGATATAACTTACCAAATTAATTATTTAAGTCAGTTTATGCAACATCCTCGCACATCTCATTTAGATGTTGCTCATCATATCCTACGTTATCTCAAGGGAACCGTAGTACATGGCATATTTTTATCTTCCTCTAGTTCGATCTCTACATGGATATACAAATTCTGATTGGGAAGGCTTCCCTATCACTCTTCGTTCTATTACCGGTAACTTAGTAAAAATAGGTGATAGTCCTATTTTATGGAATCGAAGAAACAACCTATTGTGTCTCGTTCCTCTGCTAAGGCAGAATATCGTGCTTTGGCTAATCTCATGGCTGAATTACAATGGTTATTCTACCTTTCGAAGGATATGCATATTAAATTTCATCTCCCTATCACTGTCTCCAGTGATAGTCAAGCAGCAATTCACATTGCTCAAATCCTGTTTTTCATGAACGAACTAAACATATTGAAATTGATTGTTATTTTGTTCGTGAAAAGTTACTCAGTGGATTAATCTTACCGACACATATTCAGACTAATGATCAGCTTGCAGATGTTTTACTAAGCCATTAGGAGCTCCACAATTTGGCAGTCTGGTTAGCAAGTTGGGTGTTCGTATATTCTGGCACTACCGCTCCAACTTGAGGGGGGTATTAAGTTTATCCGGTCCATGCTGTTGTAACAACTACTAGTCTTCCTGTTATTTAGCTTAGTAGTTTCCAGTCTCCCTATTCTTTTGTGTATCCTATTCTTTTGGTCTCTCTGTTATGTATTCTTATCTGTGTATAACCCTACCCGATTGTAATCTGTATAAATATCAGTTAATGCAAGTAATCTCAACACAGTTTTGTGAGAATCCAAAACCCTCTGTTACCAGATTTCTTTAACTAGACTAGTTAAATCTGTAGTCATTTCAAGACCACAAAATACAACAGATTTTACTTCTAAAATAATTTCATCACTAGACTAGTTAAATCTAGAGTCATTTCAAAACCAAAAAATACAACAAATTTTACTTCTAAAATAATTTCATCACTAGTTTTATATCTCCCGCCAAAGAATAACATAAGGTAAAATTTCCCAAATCTTTTTATTTTTATCCTTGAAGGGATGACAGTACACAAGCTATGAATATGTCTGTTGTTCATTTCCCTCGAAATCTTGAAAGATTTGATGAAGTAGAACCTCACGGCTCTTGAATAGGGATAGTGAAAGAGGAATAGTCTTGATCTTCGTCTTCAACTCACTAATCACCACCTTAACAATTGAGTTTTCTTTCCTTCTTGCATTCATTATGTTGTGAAAGCAGTGAGTACATTTGTCACTACATTTGCGAAGCCAAGAATTATGGGATGAGGTGCAAAAATTTGCTATGGGGAGCAATTTTTTTTTAGGGGTGCAAAAAAACAAAAATAGACTTATATATATAAAAAAAAATCTAATTGGGCCTAAAATAGGCTTTGGAGTTAGGTGGGCTAGTTCTGCCACTTGAATCCGTGCACTTTTAACTCTTTGCATCGTTATTGTTACTTATTCTAGATGGGCTCCGTTTTTGATTTTGGGCCTTAAGCTCCGTATAAAAATAGTCATGCCCATCTCTTCCTGACGTTCTAGTTCTGCCACTCCACACAAACAAAAATAAGCACTACTTACTCATCTTTTGGTGGCACGAAGGCCGCCACGTTCCAACTGGTTTCCCCAGTCCCAAGGGAATAGAAATGGTGAACTCATTACCATATATACGTCAGAGTGAGTGAGTAAGCCGCAAATTGTGTGCGACAGTACGAGTAAGTTACAAGTTGACCCAGCATATGGTTGATTACTTGATATCATACATGAAAGACATTGATTTGTCAAAATAGAACAAGTTTTCGATGGTATAAAGAACATTCATGCACGGCGGCGAGTTGCACACCCCTTGCTAGTTGCTACCACGTCTAACGTTAAAACATTAGGCCCAAGCTTTACTACTGCATGATACTTGATCGGCCCATTATTACAGGCCCACTTTTTTTTTTTTTTGAAACCGACCATCGAATATAGTAGTGTAGTGGCATGTATTACGTCTTTTGTGCGTCATTAATGAAGAAAAAAAATAAGAATGGTGATTTGAGTCTTTTGTGTATCATTAAGGTGTGATTTATTGCGGGAACTTATAATTGGATTCATATCTTATTTCAAACAACATAACATAGAGTGGAAACATGAATGGAAGGGAAAAGGAGAAGTTTTTGTTAATGAAGAAAAAATAAATGTGAAGATAAGATTTAGTGGCAAAGAGTCGACCATTACTGATAGTAAACTCGTGTGGTGAGAGTTTGAGAATGTTGTCCCAACTAGATAATGTATTAATTGGTGCAAAGATGAAGAATGAAATACCCACTAGTGCAAAGAATCAATGTCTTTGTCATGAAAAGTGAAAACATATTCATTTTTTTTTTTGGTTAAAAGGGCTTAGGATTTGAATTTTCGGGTCTAAAAGACAAGTAAAATATGATTAAGGTTCAAATAACCAAGGATCCAAATATACTTTTCTAATATCCAAATTTGGATATACTACCCAAAATATTAAAACCATTTAATCATAACTGACCATCATAGTTCGCTTGTCCATTGCTCCCATACTTTATAAGCCATGGTCATACTCATATGACCCATTTTCCGAACAAAACTAGTCATAAAAACCCAAGGTGACCAAACTTGTGGTACAAAAACCCCACTCAAATGTTGGTCTTCATTAAAACTCTGTCTTAAACTAAATTGATACGAAAACCCCAAATTTTTAAAAAATTGATACAAAAACTCATAATTTTAAAATTGGTTTCATCAAATTCTACGAGGTTTCATCAAAATCTTTTGGGTTTTTGTGTTACTTTTGTTTTTTGGGGTTTTTGTGTTACTTTTGTTTTAACGGGTTTTTTGTGGATGGATAGTGACACCTTTGGGGTTATAACTCGCGAACCGTTTTACAAAGACATATTAGCAGCATTGGAGTGATCCTCTTGTGGTGAAATGCATGTTTTGGTGTCTAGTAGGACAAAAAATAAATAAATAAAAGTTATCTATAGGCGTCTTTACTTGGCCCATATGGCCATCGGAAGGTTAAAAAAAACTAATTCCTCTTTTTTGGAAAAGAATCTTTCACTTTTTATTTTAGCTTTAAAAATAAATTAAAATTGAAAATATGAAAGTATCTCTTTTTCAGAAACAGATGGAGTAGTTCTTTACGACAAAATGTGAAACACATTGTTGATTTTAGTAAGAGCTAGAAAAGATTGAGATGCTCTGACTTTGGGGCACAAACGGGTCCAACAAAAACTATAACTACAAGAATAACGAGTAGGGTGTTTCATCCACATCCACATTTGTTGCTGCAACATTGGTGGACGATTACTGTCCAATCTAGATTGTGTGTTGAAGATGAATTTCGCGCCCACAATTCCTCCATCAAAATTGTGTGGTTGATTTTTGGATGAAATGTTTGTGCTTTTAGAGCTTCCAGAATGTGGTGGTAGAGCTTGTCACTGTAATACACAATCAAGCCTTGTGATCAGAAAGTCATTGTTGTAAGCACAATAATAACTTTGTTTAGTTATGCAGATATTATGTCTGCTGTTATTCAAATTGAATAGTGGTAACAGTGTAAACGGGTGGACGTTTTGGTGAGATGCTGCTTTCTTTTCTTTGGACTTGTATATTTAAAATGGAATTGCACGCTTTTACAATCATAATAGAGATAGTGTAATTAGCTAGAAAGTCCATAAATGGACTAACTACCTGAATGTAATGTATTTTAAAAGGGGTAGGATATGTTGACATGATTAGAGTGACGTAATCTTGACATTCCAGTGCCATTTTTTCTACCAAACCTAACCCATAATGAATTTGAAGTTAAGATGTTGGTGACATGTTCTTCTTATAAGTCTCTACACTCTAACCAAAAATGAGAGCATTCCGAGATGTATAAGACCACCATCTACCATTTTGAATATCAACCGTGGAAGATTAAGGGTTGAAATTAAAATTGGTGGATGGGGAAGTTTTGTATATCAGAATACTCTTATTTTTGGTATGAATGTAGAGTTTTATATGAGGAACATATCATCAAAATCTTAGCTTTAAATTCATCGACGTTTAGAATATTTTGAAGAAAAAAAGGTACCACCATGTCAAGATAATATCATTTTAACCATGTTATCGGATCCTTCCCCATTTTAAAATTAGTACACTAAAAATATTTATGATTTAGATTTGCCAAAGAATGCGCACTCAATCTATCGAGAAATAAACTCAAAAATGTCAAGAGTCGTTATATTATATAATGATAAAGTCGTTGGACTATAATATCAATGATCTGACTTAGATACTCGCCGACACCAAATGTTTCATAGATTCTTGAAAAAATTGTCTTTGACGGTGTTTGAATCTTGATATGTAAATCTTGTATACATAGTCGACCTCCATGAGTACCTAATAAGGTTAACTTGAGTTAAGTTTGACGCGGGCACTAAGAGATCTTGCTTTTGGAAGAAGTGATTTTCCTTTTTATCTTTTGTCAAAAAAGTAGTGTTTGAGCACTTTATAGAAAATTATTTGGTAGTAATGTGACATTTTATTAGTGACCATTATTGACATAGTCACCCTACACCACCCACAATCCATAGCTCCAATCATTTCATTGCGAGTGCCAATAGTCTTCACTAAGATTTCCCTTTTTCATCACTTAGATTTAACCTCAACTTCTTCAAATTCATCATTTACTTCTCATTTTGATTCCATTCTTATTCTTCTTTTCACATAGCTCACAAAAAGAAAATTCTACCTAGATGAAGATTAGATAATATATACAAAATGATCCCAGATCATTGGACACAAGCACATAGGTACAACACTGAAACAAAGAAAAAACATGTAAATAGGTAAAGATATTTCATGTAGTCATACTATTTTTCCACGTGTTCGCCACCTCAGCGAGCGCCTTAGACGAAGACCCATTTTCTGATAACACCCTGGCAGAAGCATCCTTGAGGTCTCTCATCTTAAACCGAAGTTTCTTACCTTCTTCTCCTTCCATAAGTCCCTTAACAACCCTAGAGATCTCGTCGCGGCCTATAATCCCTTGTATGTTCGCCTTCGGCCTTAATGCAACCTTCAAATCCTCTGAAAGCATCACTGCGTTCATTTTCTGTTCTGCAAAGAGTGGCCAGGCAATTAAGGGGACGCCATGCACGATGCTCTCGAGTGTTGAATTCCACCCACAATGCGTTAAGAATCCACCTGTTGAGACATGGCTAAGGACTTGAACTTGAGGTGCCCATGAAGGAACTACCAAGCCTAGCTTTTTGGTTCTCTCCATGAACCCTTTTGGCAAGAAGTCAAAAGGATCCTTGATACTTTGGGGATTAAAGTATGTCGCGTTTGCAACCTTGTCGCTAGGACTTCTTGCAACCCACAAAAATCTTTGTTCACTCATTTCTAGCCCTAGAGCCAATTCAGTGAGTTGCTCACTGGAAAGGGTTCCACCACTTCCAAATGACACGAATAGAACCGAGCCAAGTGGTTGATCATCCAACCACTTCAAACAACTAGATGGATCAGATACAGTGTCGCTGTCACCTGTCCGGGTAAGCGGTCCAACAGGGTACACCGGAGGATTACCCCATTCGCGCGCCTTCAACGCCTTTATTGGACCGGATTCAAGCTCGTTAAAACTATTTACCATAATACCCTCAGCAAGTTTGTACTTTTCGCCATGGTGCAACATCCATTTATAGGCCTCGTTTTTCCTATCTTGTACCGGGTCGAAAAGGTCGATCCCGTTGATAGGCACACACCCCGGAATCTGAATCGGTGCTGGCACATCTCTGTACTCACAAGTGTAATCTTGATCCAATTTCGGCAACTGGAAAAACAAAGCTAAACCCATAGCTGTTGATGGATAGAAAATATATGGTTTGACATTGAACTCCATCGCAACATCAAAAGCATCAGTACCAAAAAGATCAACCACAAAGGAAACAACTCGGTGAGCCGAAGTAATGAGTTTGAACGAGTCGGAAAGCGAAGAAAGAGAACGAGTTACCGTGTAAGAGATCCGAGTTTCAATCTTAGCATCACTAGGTAAATCAGTCAAATCAACCGGAGACAAAAACATGTAATCAATAGAACTAGGAAGAGAATCAAGAACCAGTTTCTGAGCTTTAGATGGTGACTCGGTTTCCGTTGGAATAGTGAACGTAACCGTAAAACCATGACGAGAAACGAGTTGTTTAGCTAGCTCAATGAGTGGGATAAGATGACCCATACCTGGTGTTGGTAGTATAATTACATGGGGTTGGAGATTTTTTGAAGCTACTACTTCCATGGCTGACCTGAATTATACAAGGGAAGGTAAATATGATGGTTTGGTTTGGTGTAGGATGAAGAACAGGGTGTAGGACTGATGAACTATATATAGAGAGGTACCAGAAAGTGGACTGTTAATGGCTGTGGGGTTTGTTGTGTGTTTTTATTGTTATCTCTTTTTAATGCTGCTGGCTGGATTAGATTTTTAGAAGAAGAAGAAGAAGAACAAGTGTATGGACAGGTTCTAGAAATGAGATATGGGTAGTGGTATGCCGTAAGCATTGTGTAATGCAATCATCACCAAATGAATATACCATATTTATTTTTATTTTATTTTATTTATTTTTTTTTTTTTTGTTGTTGTTGTTGTTGTTGGAGGATTGAAGACTATTTGTCAGCCAGTAGGTTTTCTTGTAGTATCGAATTTCAAGTAAAGTAGGCAAAATTTCGTTTGTTTAGTTTTAGGTTTCTTTGGCAGCAACAACAACCAACGACTATAATGAACTCTGGTTAATTCTAGGAAAATTGTTAAAGTTTGCGGGCATCCAACTCAAAACCAATTGGCAATGAGTGGAGCGACCCTTCCATATTATATTTAAGTTAATTAAGCGGATTATAGCAATGTGAGACTAATTGTCCTTTCACACGCCCCTCACGTGTAAGGCCAGTTACTGGGCCTCACACGTGGACCTAAGTACGAGTTACCAGTCCATTGGTAACAGGTGTACATAGGTGAGTGACTAAATCAGGGGTAACACCTCGGCCAGTATCGGCACTGGCCTACACCCCGGGTGTACAAGTGACAAAGTAGGTTAAACGCTTCGGCCAGTAACTCGGCGTACGCAAGTCTGGGTCTGGGGCTTAGTTCTGATACCATGTTAGAATACGGACATCCAACTCAAAACCAATTGGCAATGAGTGGAGGGGCCCTTAGAGATTATAAGCTGCAGGATCTTGGATTGCCCAAGCAATGTGGGACTAATAGTCTCAACACGCCCCCTCACGTGTAGCCTCGTAGGGTCTAACACGTGGGCAATAAATCGGGTGACGCGGAGTAAAGGCGCGGTCAAAGACTCGTCGCAAATAGCCTGCTCACGTGGCTAAAGGCATTATTGAAATCTCTAGGTGTGTCTCACTCTCAGCCTATGTGCCTTTACTGTGATAGTCAATCTGCACTTCATATTGCTGCTAATCCTGTTTTTCATGAAGGCACCAAACATATTGAGATTGATTGTCATTATGTGCGCGATCAAATTCAGTCTGGTGCTATTGTTACTTCTCATGTTCGGACAACTGCTCAGCTTGCAGATATCTTCACCAAAGCTCTTGGACGTCCTCAGTTTGAGCTACTTCTTCGCAAGTTGGGCATTCGTGATCTCCATGCTCACACGTGGACCTACGTACGAGTTACCAGTCCATCGGTAACATCTGTACACATGTGAGTGACTAAATCAGGGGCTTAGCTGTACCATGTGTTAGAATACGAATTTATCCAACGCAAAACCAATTGTGATGAGTAGAGGGGCCTAAGAGATTATAAACTACAGGATCTTAGATTGCCCAAGCAACGTGGGACTAATAGTCTCAACAAAAATGGTACTTCAAGAATATTTTCATGTCATCAATTCACTCTCTCCTACTGTGGTTATGTACCCATCAGTTGAGTTGTTACGTAATTGTAATCACCTGCATGGTTCAAATAACCACGCCAAATCAAGCAATTTGCGTACCTTAATTTGCTGGTGTTTGTCTTGCTTAGATTAATCAATAGGTAGATAAGGACCCTGAACCATATACAATAAATGAGTAGCCCAAGTCAAGTCGTTTGCGTGTGAAAGACACTGCACCTAAAAAATGAAAGATCAAAGTTTTCCCCCACACACTCATACATAGCACATGGTGTGCCAATAAGAGTGATAGCAACTCAACATCACTAAAGTCTAAATTAACATGGCTGGTTAGTCTTGTGTTTCTCCTACTTAAAAGGATATGCTTTTGTTGGTATCCCATTAACCTTTACCCTAAAATTAGTTCACTTGATCAAATCAGATTAGGATGTTCAACCACGGAATGGTAAAGTCGTGTTGATGCTAACAATCTGAATTTGAAATTTCAGTCTGAAATGAAAAAATATCCATTAACGCATTAGATCCACAATTACTCCTCGCATGATACCGATAAATACAGATATAATAATCCTGTTGATCTTTGATTTTTATGGCTTACTAAGGTTAGTAGAGTTGAATGGTCAACCATTAACCACTTGTCTGAGAAAACTGTAGAGTAGTACTAGTGGAACCATTTTATTTTGGGACCATTGTTTTATTTTGGGTAAGACATTAGAAGTGGATCTAGGTCGCCCCTTATCTAAACATTTATATTAATACCAAAATTACCCTCCTGATTAATTTTGTGTAATGATTAGTTAGTGTTAATAATATAGTTAGTGTAATTAAATTCGGTTAATTATTGATTAGTGTAAGATAAAATCAATTATTTTTCTTAAAATTAAGTTATTGAAAGAGATTATAAGAGTTGGAAAAACTCAATTATTTTTTTAATCTTTTGAATCCGAACCTTCAAACCACTCAAGCATACTTTAAAATTAGTTTTTTGTTGCTTGAATTGGCCAAAATTTCCTGAAAATAAGAAAATTTATAGCTTGAATTGGGTTAAGTCAAACAAGTTCGGCTACAAGATCTGTAGAACAGGTAGCAGAACTATTTTGGAAGTGTAGTTTCGGCTACTTTTTCCTAAGACGCAGGTAACCGAACTCGCTTTTAATGGAGGTTTTGATGAGTTCGGCTAACAGGTTCCGGGAATGGTAACTGTTTGTACCCTTAAATATTCTACACCAAAAATGGGTTAACCTAGGCCAACAAGGCTCCTCCTATTAGCTAAGTATGGTTCATCGGGCCTAGTCTGCTCATCTTGTTAGCCAAGTATGGCTAACTAGGCCTTACAAATACCTTCCACATAAGCCCATTAGGTCCAAATCAAAGCAAGAAAGGAGCACCATCACCACTGGCACGTCACCATGTCACGTCAGCGCAAGTGTGCCACGTAAGCAATATTATTGACCAACAAATTCCAAGTCATCAAAAAAGTGACACGTCAGCAACACTGACAAACCAGCACATGCCACGTCATCTGCTAATCCAGTCAGCGAGGCACATTCAGCAATTCTGTTTCGGTATGGAATATTCCCTTACCGTTGGTATATTCCCGACGCCATTAGCATATTCCTGACGGCGTCGGTTAAGTTTGACGTCGTTAGCCCTTCAACGAATCAGATCGCCCAGAGGTGACGCCGTTATTGTTACCGTAATCTTCTCCGTCACTGATCAGCTTCTCCTGCGACAGCGGCCCAAGTCCGGCAGCCATAGCCGGCGGCCACTTCCGTCCAGCCTTGTTCCCGTGCAGCGACGGCCATCCGGCCACTTCTTTCCGGCAGCAGCATTGATCCTGTGCATCGCGTTGCAAGTTAGTTCCATAGCCTCGATTCAGCGAAACGCAGTGCAACTTAATAACGTAGCCCCGATTAAGTGCAACACAGTGCAACATAATTCTGTAGCCCTGGATTTTTTCAGCCCCATGTTGTTTGCTAAACGGATTTCTATGCCCCCATAGTGGGCTTAAGTGAATTATTCCTCTTGGGCTTGGCATGTATTTTGGACCAACCCTTTGCACTTTTTGGTTTAGCCAATTCCATAACCCATGAGGAAGATTCTGGAAGCATGCAGGAACAGTCAAATGCCAGTTACTACTGGATGCATGCAAGGGCTAGTTACTACAGGAGGCATGCAAGGGCCAGTTATTACACGAGGCATGCAGGGCTAGTTATTGTAATTCATGCCTGCATCTAAAAAGGAAATTTGTGACATATAAATGGATGGGTTTACAACCTAAATGGGTATGCAATCTTCACCACTAATACTCCTGTGAAAAATCTCTTGCTAACTTAAGCAGCAGAGGGTTTTCTACAGGTATCCCCCCCCATAACACTGTTCAATTGGATGAAAAAGCAGCAGATTAATCATCAATAAATCATTATCAAAATCGTGTTTAGGGTAGAAGTAATTTTACCATATAAACAGTAACCAAACTTTTATTCCAGAGTATACAGAGTGAAGTCCGGTTTCCAACATTATTTTTCGACTGAACCGAACCCAATATTAGAGTGAAGTTCGGTTAGAAAACTTTTTGTTGCGAACTAACCGAACTCAACATATTTATTTTCAGACAAGGGTTCGGTTAGCAATTTTTTTTTTTTTTTTTTGCGAACCAACCGAACTCAACATATTGATTTTCAGAGAAGGGTTTGGTTAGCAACTTTTTTTTTTTTTTTTTTTTTGCGAACCAGCTGAACTCAGCATTTGTTGTTCGAATACAAGTGTTCGGTTAAAAGAAAAATATTTCCAATTAACCTAACCAACCGAACACAGTATATTGGTTTTCAATGAGGAGTTCGGTTAAAACTATTTTTTGCGAACCAACCGAACACGGAGTTCGGTTACGAAAAAATAAATTCGTGATAACCGAAGTGTTCTTCGGGTTCTTGGTTTCAGAATGTTCGGTTAGAATTTTTTTTTTTTTAAACTATTCCTAACCGAAGATGCCGCTTTAGCTCCCATTTAAACCATATTTTGATGATTTCCACTCAATTTTCCCAGTAAAAAACGATTGATGGGTTTTTCAATCGAACGAGGAACGTCAGGGAAAGAGATAAGAAGAAGAGAATATTTTTTTTTTCAAAACTAAAAAATTTTGATGCCCCTCCTATTTTTGTTTTTGTTTTTGATTTTGGTTAATAGATTCATTTATATTAGATGTATATAACTAGATTTATATATTTATTAGGCTAGTTTTAATTTAAATTAAAGTAAAGGGTAAATGTGTATTTAACTAATTTTAGGAAGCCCCTTATAAGAATAGGGAGGTTGGCCTAATAAAACCATGGTCCCCAAAAAACCATGGTCCCTAAAAAATGGTTCTACTAGTGGGTATTTACCGGGCCGATCACTAGGAGCTTAAGGATGACCATAAGGCCCATCAATGTAAGAGCCATAAGGACGCATGCTATCAGTGAGGAGGAGGCTAATCAGGGGTGGTCAAATAAGATTTCAGATGACTCTAGAGAGTTTCCAAATCTACTGTTAGTCCATAAAAATTTTCGGAGTTAGTCCATAAAGATTTTTGAAGAGCCTTCTAATGTCTCTTGTTACTGGTTAGTGACTTTTTATAAGTCATCTAAATTCTCTGAAACTCCATGTTATTGGATTTCATGAGAGTCACTCCAACGCCCTGTTATTTAAAGGAGAATTGAAAATCATTGATTTGTCGTTTTCAGAGATTTAAGGAGACTTTTTTAAGAAAATAGGCATGGTAGAAATCTCTCCCCAAGAGGTGATATTTTGGGAGACTTGGACCTTTGGGTTATATTTGTTTTTGAGAACAAGACCAATTTTTTTCTCTTTTTTGGTTTGAGTTGATGACCAAGGAACAGGTCATTTGCTAATCCAGACCATTTTATCTGAATTTTTACATCTTCTCTTTCCTCTTATTTGATCTCGTATATACCAACCGAGATTTATCTTTTCCACTTCAAAGCACGATTGTCTTTTCCAACCTTGAGAATTTCAGTAAATCTTTTTCTCATAACGAGCAAGCCCTGCGACATCCTAAACACATATTTTACTAAATATTCTTGGTACTTTTATTAACATTATAACGTGCATGATAAAAAAATCGACAGATATTTTGAAATTTTAATTAAATAAAACATTTTTTTTGTCTCTATAAATCACATAGACTCGTTACAAATCTCATTTTTTATCTCTACAAGTCACAAAAACTCTCTAAAATAGTCTCACAGAATCACTAGAAATATCTAGATTTTCAGAGAATCTCCGGGAGTCACTCATATAGAAATCTATGAAAGTCTGTAGAAATCTTATTTGACTACTCTTTGCTCAATGAATCCTGATTTGGAGTTACCCCAGTTTAGCTTTGTTGTTTTGAAATAAAATAAAAAATCTTATAGTTACATAGTTTATTGGAAATTTATTTTAGGCTGTACAGAATCCTTGAAAATACAGCTTTCCAAATAGACATTGTGCTTTTTTACTTTTATAACATATTTTTCACAATCACCAGGTTAAAAATGCTTCAACATGCTACTATGGGTTATACAAATCTCCGAAAATCCTTAAATTTCTTTTAACATCACTTGAAAACACTTACCCAATACCAAAACTGCTGAAGAAATCAGTCCAGACCTCAAAAGTAGTTTTGCAACGGAAAAAAAGATGAATGCTAGTCTTAATAAGAAGTCAACAAAAAGTAAGCAACTTGCAACCTGAATAAGACCAACATTATATAAAGAGTCCAAAGTTGGAGCTCCATTGAAGCAGAGACTCCAACCGTGAAACGAGACTTTAAGAGGGATTTTTGAGTTCCATAATTGTTTGTCGGAAAAGATGAATACCCATTAGTTTCTAGAACAAAATAAACACTAGTTACAGAAAAACCTTCACGATTGCCATGTCTCCCATGTCTGCTAGATTTACTTGAAATAATCGAATTCCATTGGTCACTAATTGATTCCAATAAGTGAATAACCTCTAAGATTCCACTCTCATTTAATGATCTAACAAAGTTTAAATTAAAAGCCCCTGCTTTTTCAAAAACCATGTCCTTTACCATTGCAATTTTGCTTTTTTGACAATTTGAACAAACTAGGAAAAATCAATCTCAAAAGTTGATTCCCTTTCCAGACATCCTCCAAAAAATATATACCGCTACCATCACCAAGAAACGAAGAAAAACCGAACATGACAAAATCTTTTGCTTTCGAATACCAGAGTATAAGCTTAAACAAACTGACCTGTTAGTTTACTTTGGAAATAAAGCTTCAGAATTACCTCCGAATTTTCAAACAAAAATCCTTCTCCAAAGAGCTTGTTTTTTCACTGGTATACCCCCATATTCACTTAGCATGAGAGCTTTATTGATCAACTATAACTTTTTATCCCTATACCTTCCTAGTATTTATGTAAAGTCACTTAGGACCAAACAACCCCAACTCCTTTTCTTAGCATTTGCACTTGAACCCCACAAGAAGTTCCTTGTAAGTCATTTTGTATCTTTAATAACACTAACAGGGGTGTATTGGATCAGGATTTATCTAGATAAAATAAGATACTAGTTCTACCCAAATCTAGTGAATTTATAATATTTCTTAAAGAATCTTTAAGATTCCTATAGATATATGATTCTGGATTATAATGGATTTCCTTAGGAGTAGTTAGATTTTTAAAAATTGAAGTATATTACCAATTAGTAATATATTTGAAAAACCCAAGATCATGATGATTTCCTTAAAAAAAAAAAAAATCCAAAAGTTGAGGTGATGGTGGGCAGTGGTGGTTGATGTGTGTGGTATGGTGGTGGCAGTGATGGTTGCTGGTGGCGGTGGTTAGAGGTGTAAATTGGGCTATGCCGAAGACGAGCACAAAATTTCAAAGACAAACACGCTAAAATTTGAGCACAAACCCACCCAAAGACGTGACTTAGCCCAAGACGGCACAACACGTTTGTTAAATGGGACGTCTTTGGGTTTGACTAATTGGCACGATGAGCACAAAGACAAAGACGCGGCACGGATAAGCACGTGGCCCATCCTCCAGCCCAAAGACGTTAAGAGAGCACGTCATAACATGTACAAATACACCATATAACAAGGCATAATACATCACATTTTTTGTATATTTCACAAAAGAGTCACTATTCTAGCTAGCTGTTAACATTTTATGTTGGCTTATTTAAAACAACACATATAATACCTTAATATTTAGAAAATATATTTCAATATCATTGTTATAATGTCGTCACCTATATTTAACTAGAACATTAATTTACATGACAATAATCCAATTTTATATTTGATGGGTTATTTCTTTTTATTGAATAAACTTGTTAATTTTACTTGAAATAATTTCAGATGATATGTAGTCTAATTAAATTCTTGTGATAATGTCCGACTTAATGTATACATCAAATGATTTCAAATTGTTTATAACACGTGTGCCAGCACGGCACAGCACGGCACGTTTATTCGTGTGCTGTGCCCGTGGGCTGTGCTGTGCCTAGCTTTCGACTAGTAAAGCACAGCACGGCACAACACGTTTAAATCGTTGGCACAACACAGCACGGCACATGGCACGTGAAGCACGCGACTTAGTGTGCCCCGGCATCTTGGGCCGTAGACGTTTACACCTCTAGCGGTGGTGGTCGGTGGTGGTTGGTTTGTGGCGGTGATGGTTGCTGGTGGCAGCGGTGGTTGATGGTGGTGGTTAGTGGTGTGTGTTGGTGGTGGTGGTGGTTTGTAGTGATGGTGGTGGGAAAACATAGAATGTTGTGATAAAAAAAAAAATTGTCCATAAGAATCCTTGAAACTCTTGTGGTTTGGGTTAAGATTGATATGAGATAATAACATACATATTTTTCCGGCAAAAATCCATAAGAATCCATATATATCTTGTCCCCTAACTATCTTAAGAAATTTTAAAAAATTGAATACCTAGGATATTTGTGGAATCTAAAACAATCTTAATTGAATACCATGGATATTTAATGATTCCTTACGTATCCTAATTGAATACCTGTGAATTTTTAGGATTGTTAAATATACATTTAAATATTAAGTCAATACACTGCATTTGAAACATTGAAAGATAATGGACATGAAGACTTGCATGAATATTGTGAATCAACACCTATCTTTGATACTTTGATAAGTAAGTTCTCTTCCATCCAGATAACTTACGGTGAATTTGTAAATAACATCCCTTCGGACTTCCCTGCGTTTCTATTTACTACCCAATCTAATCCTAAATAGTTCAAAGACAGCTGAGACCGGTTACAACCAAAAACTTCTGCACGAACTTCCCATTATGCAATTGACCTAGGCAAACAATTGTATTTTTTCTGAAATTAATATTTAAACATGAAGGACAATGAGGACTTTAAGGACAAACACACAAGACAATATTATTAAACAAAATCACAATCACAATCACATCCAACATGGAAATATAGAATACATAAAAGCACTGCAATCATACCAAACTAAAAACAATCCTGTGATTAAACAAGAAAATTCTATGCAGTTGTCTGATTTTCCCACACATTTGCCAATTCATTGAGTGACTTAGCTGAAGACCCGTTTTCTTCTAACACATTTGTTGCAGCATTCTGAAGTTCTGTCATCCTGCTCTTAATATTCTTACCTTCCTCTCCTTCCATAAGTCCCTTGACAACTCTAGCAATCTCATCACGTCTTATAATCCCTCGTTTGTCTGCCTTTGGCCTCAGTGCAACCTTCAAATCTTCAAGCATTAGAGCATTCATCTTTTGCTCAGCATAGAGTGGCCAAGCAATTAAAGGGACACCGTGTACCACGCTTTCAAGGGTTGAATTCCACCCACAATGAGTTAAGAAGCCTCCTGTCGATGCGTGGCTAAGAACTTGAACTTGAGGAGCCCATGAATTAACAACCAAACCCAGATTTTTTGTTCTTTCTAAGAACCCTTCTGGCAAGAAATCAAAAGGATCCTCCATACCCTGGGGATTAAAGAATGTTGCATTCGCAGCCTTGTCACTGGGATTTCTTGCAACCAACAAAAATCTTTGCTCACTCATTTCCAGGCCTAGAGCCAATTCAGTCAATTGCTCACTAGAGAGTGTTCCACCACTCCCAAACGAGATGAATAAAACGGAGCCAAGTGGCTGATCATCCAACCACTTCAAACAACCTGAATCATCAGATACATTGTCGCTCTTACCTTTCCTGATAAGCGGTCCGATCGGATAAATAGGCGGGTTGCCTGATTCATTCCCCTTCAAAGCCTTAATAGTGTCTGTTTCGAATTCATCAAAGGTATTTAGCAAGACACCGGAAGAAAGTTTATACCTTTTGGCATGGTGTAAAACCCATGTATATGACTCATTTTTCCTGTCTTGCAACGGGTCAATAAGATCGATCCCATTGATAGCAATACTCCCCGGAATTTGAATCGGCTCAGGCACATCTCTATACTCGCAAGAGTACTCTTGATCCATTTTAGGAAAATATGAAAACAACGCTAAAGCCATAGCCGTTGTTGCAAAGAAAACATAAGGTTTGACATTGAACTCATTTGCAACATCAAAAGTATCAGTTCCAAAACCATCAACAACAAAAGCAACAACCCTATGAGTCGAGGCAATGTGTTTAAACGAGTTAGAAAGAGATGGAACTGAACGACTTACCATTAGCGAAATTTTTGTTTCAGCCTTAACATCGGCTGGTAAATCACTTAAATCAACAGGAGCCAAAAATATAGAGTTTATAGAACTAGGAAGGGAATCAAGAACAGATTTCTGAGCTTTAGAAGGAGACCCAGTATCAGTTGGAATAGTGAATGTAACTGAGAAACCATGATTATGAACGAGCCGTTTAGCTAACTCAATGAATGGTATGAGATGACCCATACCTGGACTTGGTAGCATAATGATATGAGGTCGGACAATTTCTGAAGTTCCTTCCATTTCTGCAAAGAGTTTGTTTATATGTTTTACTGAGTTTTACAGAGAATTGAATTGAAATGATTGAGATGGTTCTGAAAATGAAATGGGTTGATGAGGTTTATATAGAGTGAGTTTCATAGAGAAAACTGGGATTTGTCTTTCTTTTTTAATTCTTCTGAATGTAGGAAGAAGCTCGGTGGAGAGGAATGTGATGTCAGTATTGACATAATCAAGTGTACATGGCGTTGTATTATGAATATTTTAAATCCATTATCTGTACGGAAGAAAAGATCATGTCAGCAATGACATGATATAAACACTGTTAGTAGTCTCAAATCAATGATGACAAATGCTATGGCAAAATATTAGTCTCAACAGTTGCGTAGTTGCCGGCACCATGGGTGGAGCTCGGAGTGTAGGTATAGGTAGGACACAAGAAGAAATTTTTTTGTAGAAAAGGCTTGTAGTTGCCGTGGGCGGGCATCAAGCTGGCTTTGCTCCTGATCAGCACATTTTCTAGTAATCATGCCAAAAGAGAAAGATAAAATGCCGAATTTGGGAACTATTTGGAAAGTGAGCGAACTACGTATAATTGTTTGAAGATTGTTGAACACCGAAACGGCGAAACGTGACTTTTCGTTATTAACCATAGCTGGTAAGAGCCCAGTGGGGACCCTGGTTCCTACCAAGTTTTGTAAAGTCATACAGCTATGGTTATTTAGTAATTATTATTGAACCCTGATTTTGGGCATACCTCTTTCTAGGCATACTCAATAAAGACTAAAAGGGTTGTGAAATAACAAAATCAGATATCCCATTAACCCAAAAAAATTTAAATGACAAATCTACCCTTTATGTATTAGGGTTAGTAATCTGGATTAGTGATTAAATATTTTGTTTAGTGATTAAGATAATTTTCAGAATTATAAAGGTTGTTTAGATGAAAAATTTGGGGGAAAAAAATCAAATTTTTGTTTAAGAAGGAGAGAAAGAGAAGGAGAAAGTGAGCAAATTTTAATTCTTGATTCAATGGAGGATGAGGAGGGTCATTCTTTATCTAAAAAACCTAGGAAAATACATATCAACTACAACAATGATCCAGAAATGGCTGATTTCTTAGATTATGAGAATGATTTTACACAAACTCAAACTCAAGATGATAATTTTTATGAGCCAAATCCAGATGATGAATACATAGATGAGGAACCCAATGCTTCTAACACACATGTACACTTCTATTTTCTGTTTAATCTCACTTTTGTAGTTTGAAATCATCAAAAATTTGTATTTTTCATCATGGTTCGGCGAACCAGGACTATGTTCGGCATAAAAATATAAGCCGAACCCACTAAATTGATGAAAAGTTCTACTAGCCAATCATAACGTTATCGCCGAACCTTCATTTTCCAACTTCCAACCTATTTGCAAGATCCTAGTTAGAAGCTTATATTAAAGTCTAATAACAATCCGAACCTATTTCTGAGAGTTAGGTTTGGTTTTCACTCTGAATATCGTATCAGCCAAACTATATCTTTTTCTAAGTTCGGCTCATATTCAAAAAATCACATCAGCCGAACATTATACTGATTTTCCATGAAACACTTAAATTCATACACATTTAGGGGTTAGGCTTTTTATTACATATATTTTCTATTGTGCAACCTTTTCATATGATGAACCAAACAAAAAAAAGTGGAAATTACTAATAGTGTTAAGAAAGTCTAATGATGGAGAATACCAATGTCCATATTAAACTCATTAAAACAATGAGATCTTATCTTCAACTTCAAGAGAATGAAAAGACAAACACAACGCAAAAAGAATGAGGTCATTCCGACATCGGACGAAAAAGTTATGGCCAAATCAAGATCGAAAAACTTGAGTGTGCAAAGAGAAGGTTCGGCTGATAACTCAACAACACGAGCTAGCCGAACCTAGAGCCTTAAAATCAATATTTTCGAAGTGTTTACAGAGAGAGGTTTGGCTTGAAAGTTATCTAATCGAGTCAACCAAAATCTCGACAACCACCCGGGGTAAATTTCACTTCAAAAATCCACAACAATTTCGAATAACAATGAGAAAAATGAGGAAGGTTTAAACATAACAAGTTTTCGTTATATGAGCAATAATGGACTAGATAGACGACACTGTCTGTTTAGAAGAAAAAAGTGTGAGGATGTATTTAAATTAAATCGCATTTTATTTTTGGGGTTCGGATAAAAATTTTGAAATAAAAGGCATTTACGGTTTAGCCGAACTGTTCATAGACACTTTCGGGATGAAATTTCAAAAAATTGACATTTACTTCGAACTCAAAACACTCAACTCAATTATCAAAACTCAACTCAACTCAGTTCTTCATGTAAATCTCAAAAACCCTAAGTTTTTAGCAATTTAACCCATTCAATCCATGAAAAACAACAATTAAAAGATTGGGTTTGTAGGGAATACCTTCTTATCCTCATTTCAATATTTGGAGCTTCAAATAGTTGAATTTCCGATTCAATTTCCGGTTCAATTGTAGTGTTTACACCTTAATCTTCAATTGGTTATTCTTCTTTAATTCATGGATTGGAAGAGGATTTAGAACACTTGACGTTTTCTTTTTTATTTGTACGATCCATTATATAGTTCAATTTAACCGATGATCGAATTTTCACGAATCGATAATTAATTACGGTGATGAAAAAAAAATTCTCAGAGAAAAAGAAGGTGGTTTGGATGGAGGAAGAAGAAGAGATGTTTAGGATAGTTTATTTTTTGATTTTAGGTTCAAGGGTATATAAGTAATTGAACTATCCAATAGACACCCCTTATAAGGTCACCTAGGATGGGAAAACTATTTTGTATGCCTTGAAAGCTTTTGGTATGCCCAAAATCAAGGTTCTTATTATTAGCAGCCGTGAGGACAAACAGGTGAAGAAAAAAAATGTAACTTTTGATGTGACTCAATAATGTTGTAGAAAGTGGTAGTAAGGTTGTCGTTCACTCGGACTTGATGAGATTGATTTTAAGAATTAATAAAAGAAAATAAAAGAAAAATATATACAAATATTGTCACAAGATGAAGAGATGGGTTTTAGGGACTCGAGTTCGGCCAAACTCATAACAAAAGGTTCAAATATTAATTCTTTTAACAATTATCGCTCAACAAATAAAAACATGGACTCTTATTTTTGCCAAGGTAGATTCTCAAAATATTAGTTATAAATCGTAAGCATGGGACATCAAACATTTAAGCAAGCATGACCCATCTAATAAAATAATAACTAATTTAATCAAATCATAATTCAATTTTTAATTAGTGCAAAAGTCATAAAAAGAATTAATTAAAATTACCCATGTATGAAATTTTTCTTCCTCCGTCGTCCCAGAAGAATGGGGTCTAGCTCATCATGTTGGAAACACGCTCAAAAATCATTTTTATTGCTCAAAGGAGGTGTACAAATGATGAAATGGAGAAAAACTATTAAAACCGGGTGTTTGCAACGCTTATAATTGTTGCAAACACTGTTACAGAGAACGATAAATGTGAACTGTCACTGTAGTTTTTAAGACTGTCTTCTGAATTACGACCCACGCCAGTGAGTCGTTGACACTGTAGCGAAACGACGGTTCTATGTGCGTTGATGTTCTTCGTGTTCTTCACTACACCAGCAGAAACAATTTTTTTCTGGTGTCGATTTTGCGCCCCTGTGATGCTCTAAACTATCCCAAACTCTCCATATCCCTTCTCTATGCTCCCACATGCCTTTTTATACTCCTCAGCCTCATTTAATCACGCCCTGATTCTCAAAATTCTTCATTGAACTCGGGCAGTAAAGAAAATATTCCCAGAATATTTTCTTCCCTGATTTAGCTTCTCACGCATTTCTACAGCTGCAAAATCTCCTTATTTATCTTTTTCAAGGTCCAAAGTGTTGCTCGAGTCATCATACATGAGTAGAACACGTTTAAATTCTCCAAAACTCATGCAATCCCGTGAACTGTTCCTCTCATGCACGTGCTGCTCTGTTTTCTTCTCATGGATTTTTTAGCCAAATTCGATCTACCAAAACACTTGCAATAGCTTTTTATATGTTCCAGGAACAATCCCATAAATTTTCAGCCATTTAGTCTCTCTATAACACCTCCGAATTCTTGATTGAAAACTGACAGTGATAAATTATATTTTCCCGCCAATTTTGAAAATTTGAATTTGAGAAGAAAATCACCCCTTATCCAGTGGTCGCCCCTTATCCGTTGCTGGAGTCCGAATAACACATGTCCTCCGGGTTGCCTTTTAACACTTTTTCGAGCCGAATTTTCCAAAAAATGTTTATTCCCTAAAAATACCTACACACACATAAAACATCATAATAAATACAAAATCGAGTGCCAACAATATATAGTATTAAGATCAAATTAGACACAAAAATGTGTCTATCAACTTTGGAAAAAATAAAAATAAAAATGAGTGATCTTAAAATCGAACCGGATAACCTTTCTTGAACATTTTAATTAAAGGGACTCGAAGGAATCAACTGATTTGACAGGAACCTTCGAAGGATGTAAACTTATCAAAGGAGTAGCAAGAACAGCAGAAGAAGCAGAGTGTGTTGCCATACTATAAGGAATCAACTGGATGAAAGAAAAATGCATCAGCAGCCTCTGCGTTCGTAGCGATGCAAAGAATGCATTCATGCATCTGAATAATAATAACAACCAACTGTGTTGGTTTAGTCAAACTATTTGAGACGATTGTCAATTTCTTTTGAATAATTTCTCTTTTTCAAGTTTAGATTATGTTAATCGTATTTTTACATCTGTAGATGATAAGGCAGCAAAGCATTGTAGAAGGAACAATGTAATGGGTGTATGGTTAGGTGATAAGCCTGACTTTCTCCTCAACATGTAATCTTTTCTTGGAATAAAATTTATTATCTCATCAAAAAAAATAATTAAAGGGACTTCGCAAGGGAGGTAGTGACCCTGATGTAATTGGGTTTAGTAGTTTGATTAAAAGGTTATGTAACTTATGTTGGCAAGGGAGGACATAAGATGCGCGTAAACTTTATGATAAAATGATTAGTTTGGGGAGTTCAACTGGATGGGGTGGCGTGTGGTACGATAATTACGGCTTTGTAGAGTTAGTTTTTTTCTTCTGAAGCATATTTTAGAGTTGGTCCAATTTGTTTGACCTAGTTGCAAACTTCGGTGCTCTGCCCTCTCTCCTAAAATTGGGTGATAAAATACGATTCAACTCAGTATCCTAATTTCAATTTTCTTCATGTTGTGATCTTTTCTTAAATCATATTCTAGTTTTATCTTCTCTTATTTAGTTAATTAATCTCTCTTACATGTATTCATTTTGATTTTCTTTTCTACTTTCTTTACTTTTACAAATTTTTATCTTTCAAATTCTTAAAACTTGTTTCACAGAATGATAACTAATTTTCTACTTAAATCTCTAATGTGTGTTTACATATCGAAGTATCTCTTTTGGCGTTTTCCTTCTTATGTGTTGTGATTATGGCGTTTGTCGAGCTGATTATTATTATCATTCGTTTGTTTGAACAGGAATTCTGTAATGGTTTCAATGGCATGTGGTGGATGAAGAACAAAATCGGTCTCAACCCGGCGATCTGCAACATTAATGAAGCTCGCGTTTCTCTCAATTTGAAAAATAAAATTCAAAAAATTCGGTTTCTTTCCGAGCATAGTCTGCCTTATTTTTCTCTGGTCAAAAGCCAGCTACAAAACTTACCATGTCAAAGGAGATACTCATTTACCGGAATTGAGTTATCCCGGCCAAAAATTAAGGAGCATTATCTCAAACATATACTTTCAAAACCTTTATCTTTCTCTACATAAGATCTCTTTGCACAGCCAATCGTGTTTCATACCAAAACTTTCTCTCATTATCACAATGGAAGGAGATAGCTCATCACAAGTTGGAGATCTGGTGAACATGTTCAAGCAAGCTGCTTTAGAACTAGGAGACACTTCTGAGATTGTAGATTACTCCCAAACTGAAGGAAAAGAAGGAGAAGCTGATTCAACATGGGAAGCAAGTGCAATCGGGAAGATTATCACGGAAGGAAGAATGAAAGCTGAAACAGTGGAGAAACATATAGGATTCACATGGCCTTTCATGACTGTTGAAGATCTAAGGAGCGTTGAAACAGATCCTAACATCATGCTTTTCAAGTTCAGCAATTAGGATCTCTTGAATAAGGTTATTTAACAACGTCCATGGAGCATCAACAAGCACTTACTGGTGGTTCATGATTATATACTAGGCATGCTGTACACGGAGGAAAAATACTGGAGATTTCAACTATTTTGGATACAGCTGACGTTTCTGCACCCTGAACACATGAATACTGCTGCTGTCACAAAAATAGGTGAAATTATGGGTCAAGTTGTGAAGATTGAACCTGAAGACGCAATCCATGTTGGTAATGTCCCTGTCAAAGTTTGTGTCAATATTGATCTTACCAACCCTTTAAGGAGAGGAGTGAAAGCTTTCACTAACACAAGAGTAACTTGTTGGATCAAATTTTTTTATGAAAGACAACCACCTGGTATTTGCACTGAATGTTATGTCATCAAGCATTGTAGGGGATCATGCAAAGCAACAAAAGATTTTCTCGAAAAGGCTCACGAAAAGCCATACTATATTGGAAAAATAACTAATATCCGGAAAACTATAGTCATCAACTCGACTACTAATGCACCATCTTCTAAGAAGAGTATCAAAAATATTACGAAAACTGCAGTGTTTGTACCGCCTAAGGTTGGAGTTCAAATTAATCTCGATTTCTTGTAGACAAAGATTGAGGGTAAGGATGATGGAGAAAACAACAGTCTTGGAAAAAGGCTGAGAGCAACTGATGAAGGTAGCACCTCCAATAGCAGCATTGAAGTACCTTCGTCCACCACAGCCAATACTGACTCCAACACAGAATTCCAATCAGCTCAAAGAATCACCACTAGAGATACTCAGTTTACAAACACAGAAAATGAGATGCAGGTAACCTTTTTACATATTAAAACTCAATATTTTCGATTTCTTGCACTACTTACAACATATTTTAAAATTATTTTGGCGCTAGCATTACTGCATTGTTTTACTTCAAAGCATATCTGTCTAAGTATATCTTACATTTTAGCCTTCATTACTGCTTTTGAAAACATGAAGATCCTATCATGGAATGTTCAAGGATTTAAAAACGCGACTACTAGAAACCATCTGAGTGATATTATAAGAACCCAGAATCCCTATATTATATTCTTGTGTGAGACAAAGTTAGAACAACACAAATGCAAACCTCTTCTGAAGCAGTTCCAATACCCCAATAGTACTTTCATTGAACCAATATGGCTTTCTGGAGGCCTTGTCTTACTTTGGAAACAAGGTTTCACTTGTGACATAGTAGATACTCATCTTAATATGTTCAATATGATCACAGCAAACCAGAATTGTTGTTAACCTGTATGCATGGATATTCCAACTATACTAGGAAAAGGAACAATGGAATTACATTCATAGAATCAGCAGAGCTAATATAAATCCCTGGATTGTTTTAGGTGATTTGAATTTCCATATTCTTGACAATAATTCTAGTGCTTCATCTTCTACTGATAGTTGGGTAAACAATGTTGTTTCTAATTGTGGTCTAGAAGACATAGGTTTTGTTGGCAAAGACTACACTTGGACAAACAATAATATGGGGACAGCTACCATTAAATCTAGGATGGACATGGCATTAGGGAATGGAAATTGGTCTTTACACTATCCTAATTCTAAGTTACTTCACTTAGCTCAACTAGGAAGTGATCATAGCCCTGTCATGTTAGATTCTGATGTTACTCTTCCCAAATGTTGGAAGCCATTTAAGTTTTTTTGGACTTGGTTAAATGATGCTTCTTGTTCTACTATTATTGCTAATGCTTGGAAGGAAAATGTTAATGGCTTCCCATCTTTTCAACTTGTTAGTAAGCTTCACATAACAAGTAAAAGGTTATCCTTGTAGAACAAAGAGCATTTTGGTGATATCAATCAATAGGTTAACAGAATTCAACAAGACTTACAGAAACTCCAAGAGCAAATTTCTACCTCAGATAACAGCAATGACATCATCAATATCAACAATGAGCTTAGTAAGTGGCACAAAATAAAGGCTGAGTTCTACCAACAAAAGTCCAGAGATAACTTCATCAAAGACATGGATGCAAATAGCAAGTACTTCCATACCAAAGTAAATAGAAGGAAGGCAAGAAATAACATAGACTCAATTCAAGACCACAACAACATATGGCTCCATTCAATAGAACAAATCTCTCAACATCTTACACAACATTTTCAGAGCATCAGTACAACAAGTAATCCAGTACTTAATGAAGGACTATATACAATTCTTCCTACAGTTATTTTAGAAGAAGATAATATGTCTCTTACAAGAATTCCTACAAATGAAGAAATACATGTCACCTTGAAGAGTATGGAGAATTGGAGTGCACCAGGTCATGAGGGATTTCAAGATGGTTTCTACAAATGCCAATGGAACATAGTTAGTAAAGATGTATGTCTAATGGTCAAGAGATTATTTGAAACTAAATAACTTCTCAAACAGATCAACAAAACCTACATCTCCTTAATTCCTAAAAAGAAGAAATGTGTTTGTGCGGCAGATTACAGACCAATTGGTCTGTGTAATACATCATACAAGATTATTTCTAAGATCATTTTTAACAGGATGAAGCCATTAATGGAGAAAATCATCTCTCCCTTTCAGACATCATATGTTTCAGGAAGACTTATTAGTGATATCTTGTAATTGCACAAGAAATCATCCATTCCATGAAGAAGAAAAGAGGAGAGACATGTTGGTTGGCCTTAAAGCTGGATATGTCAAAAGCATTTGACAGGTTAAATTGGTCTTTCTTACTGAAGGTTCTTTCCTACTTTGGGTTTAATGATGACTTCTGTAATTTAATTCATCAATGCATAAGCACTACCACTCTTTAAGTAATGCTTAATGGATCACCTTGTGATAAATTTTCACCTACAAGAGGCATCAGACAAGGTGGCCCCTTATCACCTTATTTATTCATACTTGCTATGGAGTTTATCTCAAGACAACTCTCTGCTGCTCAAGAGAATAAATCAATAAAAGGTATTAAAGTGGCTGCTTCTTCACCATCCATTAATCATCTACTTTTTGCAGATGATTGCTTGATCTTTACTCAAGCAAATCTTTCTTCAGTTCATAATTTATTAGAGTTACTTCATGATTTCAGCAGTCAATCTGGACAAGTCATAAATTTTGAGAAAAGTGTAGTTCATTTCAGCAAGAAGACAAAGCCTGAGGTAGCTGAGACTCTAAAACAAATTCTTGGAGTTAAAACTATGAACTCTAAAGAAAGGTATTTAGTTTCTCCTCTAATTCTTGGACACTCTAAACAAGAGTCTTTCAAGAATATAAAAGAATCTTTTGAGAACAAATTATCCACATGGTCTGTTGTTTCTATGTCTCAAGCAGGAAGAGGCACTATGGTTAAACATGTGCTTAATTCTGTTTCTATTTACCATATGGGAACTTTCAAACTTCCATCAAATGTTCTTCAGCAACTCATTAGCATCAAAAGGAAATTCTTTTGGGGATATAACAGCAACAGAGGAAACAACCCCACAACATGGTTAAATTTATGCAGACCTACTGAGTTGGGTGGTCTTGCTTTCAGGGATTTCGAGAAACTGAATTTAGCAATGCTCACTAAACTTACATGGAGATTATGCAATGAACCTGACAATCTAATGTCTCAAGTTCTATCCAACGAGTACTTCAAAACTGAAGATATTATTCATCAGAATATTTGTGCTAAAAACTGCTCATATGTCTGGAATGGAATTACTAAAGGGCTGTTAGTTGTGCAACAATATTACTTTATGGAGATAAAAAATGGCTTGAAGACTAAAATATGGAAAGATAGGTGGATACCTGGTATGGCACACCCCCCCAATTCCTAAAAATGAGTTTTTTCGATTCTATGATATTGTTGCGGAACTTTTTCTTCCAGATTCTTCATAATGGAATGTTAACTTACTGGAAAAACTTTTCGATACTGATACTGCCCCGAAGATTCAATCTCTCTACATAGACAACAGTAAAGACGACATCATGGTCTGGATGCCAGCCAAAGATGGCAAGTTTACAGTAAAAAGCACTTACAAAAAGCTTACTTTTAATGAAAGAGAGGTTCAAATCAATGGGATTTCAGTCAACAAGAAAGTGTGGAAAGCTTTATGGGGGTTTAAAGTTGCTCATCGTATTAAGATCTTTGCATGGAAATGCATAAGAGAAATTCACTGCAATAAAATCAAAGATCAATGTATGATGTTACTCAAGAGACTGTTTGTGAAATATGCAGTAGGGCTGAAGAAACAATGGAACATTTGGTATTTGAGTGCAAACATGCTAGAGCAGTATGGAATGGTCTCAACATCAATATAGATGCGATCAAAATAACGATTTCACGGTCTACGAATGGATGATAAGTTGTTTCCAGTCCACACAAAATGATGAAGAAGAAAAATGGTTGCTTACTCTTATAATAGGTACATGGGTCATTTGGAAAGACAAATGCGATTTAATTTTTTAGGTAGTATCTCTTAACCTGTTAACTCTGTGCATAGAATACTTTATCATCTTAACTCACATATGCATGTAGACAATAACTCTTTAAGTAATTTTATGGGCAATACCAATATCTCTAGATGGAAACCACCTTTACAAGGAGTTATAAAACTTAATATAGATGCATCATTTGATCATAATACTAATGAATTTGGAACTGGCATTGTCATGCGCGACTATACAGGTAACTGTCTTGGAATTAAAGGAAGCTATGGAAATGGAGCATTAGGAGCAGAAGCTGGGGAATGCATGGCTGTTCGTGAGGCATTAAGCTGGGCTAAGAAACTTCATCTACCAAGAATCCAGATTGAAGCAGATGCAAAGCTTGTTATTCAATCCATCAACAGTCACTCATTACTCATACAGTGGGAAAATAAGAATTTTATTAAAGAGATTAAACATTTTATCTCTAGTTTTATTTCTTGTTATTTTGACTTTATTAGTCGCGATGATAATCAAGTTGCAAACACTATAGCAAGATCATCTAGAAAATCAGGTCAAGCTTATGAGAGCTATGAAAACTTTGATTCTTCTATTCGTAGTCTCCTTGCAGGAGACAAAAATTTCAGCAATTAATAAAGTTCTTTAATTATCAAAAAATATTGTAGAGCTGGTGTTTTAGACTTGATGCAGAGGAAAATGGGGAAATGGAATTGTATTATAAATTGGGCTTCGGATGGCCACTCAAGCCCATGATCCATATGAGTGGAAATTGAGTTCTGTGGAAACATAAGGAAAATGTTTAGTCCCTCGGGACTAAGGTGCATCCATGTCTTAGTGCTTTGTACCGAAGCACTGCACGACGCGTGGCAGGGCGCACGCACTTCACATATTTGTAGCGAGGTACTCCTGGAGCCATTAGTTTTATACAATGGAGATTTAAATTGGACGGTCATTATTGTATCAAGAGAGATCAGTTAAGATTTGATGGCTTAGATGAAATTTAATTGTTAGGATCTAACGATAAGGACTAAACCCTCATCCGTTAGATGTGATCGGATGGCTCATAATTTTTTTATAAAATTCCTTAAAACTTGTGTCCTCTACAAAAATATGGTCTTTCTTGAAGAAAGCAATTAACGAAGGCCTGCCGACCTTTGCTATTCTGTACCGTATCCACCTCACCAATTACAACTCATGCCTGCTTATAATATTAATCCCGAAATTGTTGTACACATACTCCTCAATCCCAAGTTATTATACATGGTACATTGCAGATGTCACTGTGATACAGTGGGTTTTGATACCAGTGACCTGAGTCCATAACTCACCAGCATCGTGATGGTAGATTATTGTTTCTTTCTATTCATGGCTCTGTAGGTACAAGACCTCTTAGAGTTTTAAACTTTAATATAAACTTTCGGCTTTAACCCAATTTCTTAAAATCAAGAGTACAAAACATAGTCTGGCTAAGTTTGCACGTGTTAGTGGCGGTTTAGATTTGTCCTCACAAAGATAAATCTACGTCTATGGTGTGATCTCATGAAATATGTCTCATTAATTCTACCTTAAAAACCATTATCGTTTCTCCTCCCTGAGACCATATTTGAGTCATTATGAATTGATGGGATTATATATGTAAGTTTTTAGCGATATGCCGAAAAACCAAATCGATTCAGGAACCCTAGAAAACCAGATTATATCAAACATGACTATTTTTTCTGAAAAAAAATCAAATTTTTACTTGAGCATTTACGAAATTCATCCTGATGTTGGGTTATGAATCAGATGCAGTATTTGATAGAATCATTTGGGTTTCAAAGATGGGTTTGTAATTAAGTATGAATTATCGAATAAACAAGTAATTCATGGGTAAGGAATTCATGTTTCTGATTTAACTTTTTTGGCGGGCGCAAATTTGGGTTAATTGAAGACACAAGTCGGATCAAACCTAATATTGGCAAGGGTTAATCTTTGTAAGTAAAAATCGGAAAATTTTATTTGTATTTTTTTTAATGATGTTAAAGATTTATGTTTGAAGGGTGATGAGATTCATTTGATTTTGATATTAAAATTACTAACTCCAAGTCTTTCAATTTTCCTATCTTCACAGAATGCTGAAGTAAAAATCTTGAGCAATTATTTCTGAAGATGTTTGAGTGCAGGTAATTTTTTCTTCCTCTACATCACGATTATGAGGATGTCCTAATGGGAATTTAGGATTTTCAGTTTGCAATACCGATATATACAATTTTGATTTGTGATAATTTTATAGTTTGTTTTAAACTGTTTGATGAACCCTAATTTTGTAGCTTCTTTACATTTCTATTTTAGACCCCGAGTTTGTATAGAGTTGTTAACTAAGCCTAATTGGAGATGTATCTTGAAAAGAATTTCAGATAACAAAAGTGGATGTGCTTGGATTTAAAAGACGAGTAAAATTGTGTGAGGTAATTTTTATGGAAGACGAAAGAAAGCTCAGTAGGTTTTATACACGGTCTGTTGATATAACACTTAATATCAGTGCACTCTACCCAATATATTACATGAATCCCTATAGCATATTGGAGACAGCACCTGAATCACGCAATACAGAAATCTACGGAATTGATATAACTGATATCACTAGGGGCCTCCTTAGCCATCCCTAACTTCCTCAGTCTCTTCCTCATTCTTTACCTCAGTCTTTTCCTTATTCTTTATATTCTCTTTGTAGAAAAAATGAAATCGATTCAACTAACGTCCTCTATGTTTTCCCAAAAATTGCAGGTTCGAGAATTTTTCGTTATTTTATTGGCAGGTGGAAGTTCAATTTTGTTATAGATGTGGAGTCAAGTGGCAACAAATGATTTCTATGCTGGGTTGTTCTTGAGCAGTAGCGGACTTCGTGACCGCAATGTGTCTGTACAAACGTGTGAGGAATGTCTTCATTTTACTGTCCTGTATAGACTCCCTACTGCGTAAGTCCGCAAATTGTCATAACTTAAGCATTTCGAATTTTCTTGAATCATTTTTTAAATGAAGTGATAACTAAAGGTATAATATAGGTCTTTTAGTATATGGCATGTAAATAACTAGAATGTGTGTGTGGTAGAGTGTGCTACAAAATAAGTTACTGTGTGCTAGCTAGATTTCTTAATCAAAGATCGTTATTGCTTTACATTTTTTATGAAGTAACTGAAGAAGATGGTAATGAAACTGACACTCCTGGTGGAGGTGGGGGTTTGTAGAGGTGGAAAGTAGTAAAAGACGAACTCTCTAAATAAGCTAAACCCTATGTTGAGAATTTAACTTATGATATTGATGGTGAGAAATTAGTTATTCTGTTTGGCCAAGCTGGCGTTATTTGTGTTGTTATGGTATAAAATTTTCTTCTTTGTATATGTTTCATTTCTTTGTTATTTGTTGAATCTTGACTATATGGATTTTAGATTTAATTTTGAAATGATAAAGTGTGGGTTTTTTATTTGGGTGAAGCTAATAAATTGAAGGATATAGTTGAGAAAAAAATATAACTTTGGTCTCCGTCTATGATACAATTCCATGGTTCATATTTGATTCTTTGTATTTCAGTAATCTTCACTTTGTTCATGATGTCTATCCACTCTGAATTTGGAGGTGTAAATCTCTGTGGTTATTGAAGCGTATTAAAGGTGGTTGCGCCCACTATTTGGGAGCATACGAAGCTGCTTTATGGATATTTATCTCCAATTTGATTGATATGCATGATGTAAATCACAAGGAAAATTCATTTGTTTCATTCGCACAAGTAGTATGATGTAGATAGGTGTTAGTTACGATATTGTGCCTCTAATTAATTGTTCGTAACCAACACTTCAGACAATAACGATTTGGTGTACTCAACTGAGATTGAACATTGTTAGGCTAAATGAACCCAAAATTGCCAATGCCACACAACTTTTAATATGTTTTACAGCAGTATCCCAACCTTCATTTAGGCAAGGCATGGGTGTGTTTCGATGTACTGATTTGTCGTGCGATATTCTTAAGTGAGATTTTTTTCTGTGTCTAAGTGACCAGGTGTAGTGTAAAGGGGTATATATAACGAAATATATTTCATATCATGCGATGCAGAAGTACCATAAGGAGAACAATACAGTGGCAGAACGCCTTTTTAGTCATTTGTAAGCTGAGCTGCTTGATTTCAGAGAAGAAAATTGGCGGATAAAATTATATCTCCAGGGCAATCAAACAAGGGAAAAAGAGAAGTCAACAGAAGGATTGAGGTTGCCTGGATGTATAGAGAGTGAAATTATGAATACGACTCCAGCAGACCATGAGGACATCGTAAATATGAGCGGGTATGTATTATTCTCTTCCATTAAGAAATTGTTTACAAATTTTACTTCTAGATATGATTCAGTCGCAAAAGTTTATACCATATACCTTTCAGAAAATGGTGGTTGTGGGCATATCATCATTTTTAATACTTAAGATTAGCTTAAACTTTGGAAACTAATTGACGTGGTAATATGTTTCTTTAATGATAAAATGCTTACTATTCTACAAATTTGGATCTGACCAAAATAGTAATATAATTTGATACAAACCCTATTTATCATAGTGCTAATGAAATGTCACGTTGGCATAAACTCCACGAGACTCTTTATTGTCTTTATATATTTATTTGTTTTTTTTTCAAAATTATTTGTTCACACAATTCATTTTTTCATATTCACCTCTATTAATTCCATAGTATCGATTAGATACTATGGTTTCTTTGTTACTCTTATTTCAAATATTGTCTTTGATTGTATAAAATTTCTGAATCAGTTTATACGTTTGTCTAATAATGAAATCCTTTTGGGGTTTCTAAAAAGTTGGGTTTTCAAGGTCTTTTCTTTTGTTTTTTAGGTGGTCACTTGGAACTTGGCATAATGATTTATACTTTTTTAGGTGGTCATTTATAAGATGGATTGCTGCTCCTCTAAATTATATTTGTATTCCTTGAATATCAGGCGTCGAAGGTTCACAGCCACACAGTAAACTCAATTATTACCGCCAGTGGAAGAGTAGGAGATGGAGGCTTTGCCTCTCTTACATTTCTTACATGTTACATCCATAATATTTATCCAACTGAATTTAGTTCAAAAACATATCTTCGAGGATATGGCTGCTGCTGACGATGAGGCATGGCATTAGAGAACGTAGCTTGTTTGCAAGGATGAGTTTCTTGGATTGTGAAGGTATTATGCTCTTGATTTACGATCCTATTAAGTTTGCATCTTTGGAATGCAACTCAAAGGAGGTTGGGTTATAATGTTGTTGATAATTTGTAGGATTATTTTATTTGTTGGTTGCTTGAACCATATCACATGAAATACACATACGAACGATCTAGGTGATATTGGTGCCCGTGCTGTTACGGCACGGGTTAAGTCCTAGTAGTAAATAAATAAAACATAATGCATGGTACATCCTTCTCACTGGTTATCGAATCACCCAAGTACCATTAATATTTCTCCAACAATCCTAATCCCAAAACAATAATCCCACTACTATTACAAACAAAATGCTTTATCTCTGTCATTAGTACCTTGTTTTATTATTATTTTTATATTGTCTCTCTGGCTAGCCAGATAAGAATTAATATATCTCCCAAAGCATCTAACCCAGAAAACATTATACGGATAACACTCGAGCTTCAGCAGGAGTTCACTTGGGAAAAGGAAATCCTACCTCTTGTTTTACCTGGTATATGCTATCACTCGTAAACCTAACAAACACCACACGATCAACAATAACAATCTCGGTAAGTTGAGTCACCACTAACCTAAAATGGATTAAGATCAATATGTGTATGGTGGCTAGAGATACCCTAGAATTGCAGATGCATATTTCATATGCATAGATTCGTGAGCCAGAATTGTGGTAGCGGCGGCGCAACCTTAGGCATAACCCCTTCTAATAGCTGAGATATGGACCATGCTAATGGTGCTAATAACAAAACATAAAGAAAATGGACAAATGTACAATACGAAATAAACTCGGAAAACCTGGTAGGATTCGTATATTCAATTGATACTAAACCACCATGGTATATAGAGGGATTGATTATCGGAATAAAGCAGAGAATGCTTCGAATTCCGCAACTACACGAAAGGAAAACCAAGCAGTGGACGGACTAGTGAATTAAGCGGCAAATGGAAGTCAATCAAAAAATCTCTCTACAACAATTTGGGATCATACGACCCCTTCCTTTTTACATCAAATTATATTAAATAACTCTATGGGTATGACTCGATGGTTTTTTTTGAAGCATGATATTTATTGATCTACTAAGGCTCTATTACATGAGGGTATTCAGTACCCGAAGATTGAAATTCATAAATTACGATAACATGAAATAGAAAAATGTGATAATCATTTTTCGGCTTAGTAATGCATCGATGATAAGTGTTGTAGATGTTGTCAAAAGTCCGTAGGCCTTCAACGAATGCTTTCCACAAGAAAAGATGTATTTTTGATGCGTATATGAGTCCATGAGAGCTTGGATGTTGGTGACGGGTGTCGATGCAAATTACCTGAAATAATAGACTGTCTACCTCTTTGTTCCCCTGTGTTATCCATATATTCAACCTGATATTTAGTCTTGAATTTGAGTTGAAGTAGTATCCAAACTTCTGCCCTTGGAGATCTAGTTTTAAAAGCTAGTACTACTAATACAAAGATTACTAAACTGAAACGTAGATACAATCAGAAATACAACTAAAAGCTATTACTGAAATAACTACGCTAATATTCTGTCGAAAGGAAAATACAATGAGACCAAAAGAAACTAAGAAGTAAAGGTGACGGATTCATCGACCCATTCATACCAATTGGGTTGTGTGCTTGTTGTTGTTAAACAAGAAACGCTGAAGCTGCGAAAAATTCCTGGATTTTAGTATATTGAGATTCCAGCATGTGTATATGCTGATTATACATCTTAGAATGACAAAACCACCTTGGCCATGGACTCACAGATGGTCTAAATTCTACCATATGATCAAGGTGATAGAGTTGGCTTGCTAAGGATTCACTAAAATTGCACCAAGGCTGACATTATCCATAGGAAGATGAGAGTAATTGTGAGGTTACAGAATGTACTGCCAATCTAGCTGAAGTTGGACCTCAAATCTTTTAATAAAATGACCCGAACATTGGTGCAGAAGTGGAAATATGCTGAGCTTAATATCATGGACCCTGCATTCTTAGGTTGCTTAGGTTAAAGCTCAAAAAAAGTTACCCGAGAGACTAAAAATAAAATAAAAGGTTAAACCCGGATCAAAATTATCTCCTAAAAGGACCTAATCAAATCAGAAGAGACAACTACCAGGATAGATACAGATCCATGGTAGAAAAGCTAAAAACCAAAGGAATCAGTTAAACCATAGCAACAAAACATAATTTTGAAAATACAAAGGGACAAACCAGCTCAAAGCAAGAAAACACAAGGCATAGAGAAGATAACCAACATGAGAGGATACCACCAACATAACTAAACCACCTTCTAGGATTGAAACTAAACTGGTGGTCGGAGCTACACACCTTACAACATTCAAAAACAGATTTAAAGTAACCAAACAGAATACCACAAGGTGGCTTCACTAACCCAAGGAAGCTAAGAATGAATGATAACAAAAGTTAACTGATTGCAACCAACCAACAGTAACCAAATGGTATGATAAATTTTAAGATAACAAAAGTAACCAAATGGTATGATAAATACATTTTATGCTTCAGAAAAAAAACAGACTAAATTAAATTTTCTTCATTACAAATGCGATTAAAAAAATCGATAATAAGACACAAATTTAGAAATTATTATTCCAACTTTCCACAAACCACATTCATTAGGATAAATAGTTCATAATTAGAATAAAAATGTACGTGATTAAAATATATTTTGATAGAGAATCTATTGATTCATGTAATCAAATATATTACCGAATTGTTTTTATCGCATTTTTAATTGTAAAATGCATTAAACACAAATTATAACATTGTTATGGATATTTTAAGCATTGTGCACATTTTGCTTGGGAAGTTAATACACATATTTTAATTGTTCAAACTTTCGCCATATGCCAAATTGTTAACACGAAGCAAGTAATATGTTTGAAACCGTTTTTCGATTAACAACAACCTAACCTAAGTTCAACAATAAAAAAAAACATCTAGAGAAACACGAATATGTTGTTTGCATATTTTAGTCTATCTTAATTGGTTTATCTTCTTCTTTATAATTTCTACAACCCAAGCTTTTTCTCTCTCTATTTTCTCTCAAAAAACAGAAACGAAAACCCTAAGAAAGTGAACGTCGTTCTGCTCAGATCGGCTCCCATGGAGATGATCTGAGCATATCATCCTCAACCCAAGATTTGTTCGAACCTGTTCTTGCTACTCCCTAAATTTCTCGGCTATATTTCACGTTTTTTAGTGTTTGATTTGGGTTTTCTGATCTGTCCTTTGCAATTTTGGAGTTTGGATTGGAGATTTGTTGGTTGTTTGGTGCAGGTTTGTTCATTTGAGAAGACAACAATTCCTATATATACTTTCAGTGATGTCCTCCAACCAGGTTGATGCAACATGTTCTTCTCCGGTGATTTGGAACATATCAGATTCACCATTTGTTTACGGTCAAATTTCTATTTGTAGTTCTTCTTATGTAGTCTGTAACTTGTTCCTTGATCTTTTAATTTCATGTTTTAATAGATTTAGTCTTGTTCTGGTTAATCCGATAAGCTTGTCCGGCTATGTTGAAGGAGTTTTCTCCTTTTCATATGGGTTAGTCAGTGGTGTTAGTAACGTTGATTTAGTTCTAGATTTACTTGTATTAGGTTTAGTAATGAAAACAAAAACATGAGTAACTCGTTCAAGATCATCTTCTTCAAGTTCATACACTGAAACAATTTTTACCACATCTCCAAAGCCGAGTCAGCCCGTCGATTCGCTTCGCTACAGACACCTAAAGAATGATTCAGATTACTGCTGCTACTTTAGACACCCTGGTCACTATTTGAGACACTTGAGACACTATGGTTACTTCTTGGATACTGTTACAACTAAATGGGTCATTGGTTCCTTGATTGCATTAGGCAATCTAAAATTGAAAAACTCTAGTTCATGTTTACATGTTCTGATGATCATTGGGTTGGATTTTATCCAGTCATTGCCTTGTGCTTTGATTCATACCCTAGATGTTTGGTCCTCTCCTTTGCGAGAGAGAAGGTTTTCCGAAACAGTTTATAGCTCTGAAGAGATTGAATGGATAGGCAAGAATTGGTGGAGATATTATTACTTGTATGGCTGTTTTATGATCTCGAAAAACTCTTGTAAGGTTCCCAATTTCCTAAATTGGATTTCTTATTATATGTATTGAGGTTAGCCTCGTTTCCGAAAAAAAGTAAAATTGGTTTATCTTCTGACTTGTTACAATCAACTATGAAATTGAACCAAAATATGTTTTAGAAAGTAATTGAATCTATTATGATTTGTACTCAACGAGACGGGCACAAAATTAACTAAGGACGAATATAAGAATAATAAAGTACAAATATCAAATCAGATCCAAACATTCAAAGTGGAAGTCTATAAAATATACAAATTTTTCTTGAATGTGTGCACAAACACGCGAGACACTTTTATTTAAGAAAATCACAATTATTTTTTTTTTATTTTTGATGTGAACAAAATTACAATAACATGTAAATAAAATATACAAATGCACCCAAATCTTTTTCAACAGCGCAGTTGTCTAAATTTTCCACATATTTGCTAATTCATCAAGTGATTTAGTTGAAGACCCATTTTCTTCTAACACATTTCTTGCAGCAGTTTGAAGTTCTGTCATCCTACTCTTAATATTCTTCCCTTCTTCTCCTACCAAAAGCCCCTTGACAACTCTAGAAATTTCGTCACGCCTTATAATGCCCCGCCCATCTGCCTTTGGCCTCAGTGCAACCTTCAAATCTTCAAGCATTAGGGCATTCATTCTTTGCTCTGCAAAAAGCGGCCACGCAATTAGAGGGATGCCGTGAACCACGCTTTCAAGGGTTGAATTCCACCCGCAATGCGTTAAGAAGCCGCCCGTCGACTTGTGACTAAGGACCTGAACTTGAGGTGCCCATGAAGGAACAACAAAACCCAGTTTTTTGGTTCTTTCTAAGAACCCCTCTGGTAAGAAATCAAAAGGATTATCGTTACCTTGGAAACCGAAGACCATTCCATTGTCACTGGGAATTCTTGCAACAAACAAAAATCTTTGCTCACTCATTTCTAGGCCTAGAGCTAATTCGGTTAGTTGCTCACCGGAGAGGGTACCGATACTTCCAAACGAGACGAATAGAACAGAGCCAAGTGGTTGATCATCCAGCCACTTCAAAGAGCCCGACTCATCAGATACATTGTCGTTCCCACCAGTCCTGATAAGCGGTCCAACCGGGTAAATCGGCGGGTTACCCGATTCTTTCTCCTTCAGAGCTTTAATAGTAGCCGTTTCAAAACCATCAAAGCTGTTTACCAAAACACCTGCAGCAGATTTATACTTTTTGGCATGGTGTAAAACCCATTTATAAGCCTCATTTTTCCTATCTTGCGCCGGGTCGAAAAGGTCAATCCCGTTGATAGGCACACACCCCGGAATTCGAATCGGTTCAGGCACATCTCTGTACTCGCAAGTGTAATCTTGATCCAATTTTGGCAATTGGAAAAACAAAGACAAAAGCATAGCATTTGATGGAAAGAAAATGTATGGTTTCACATTAAACTCCTTGGCAACATCAAAAGCATCAGCACCAAAGAGGTCAACGACGAAGGCAACAACTCGGTGAGTTGAAGTAATGAGTTTAAATGACTCAGAAAGAGAGGGAAGCGAACGATTTACCATTACCGAAACGATAGTTTCCGGCTTAACATCAGCTGATAATATATCACTTAAATCAAGAGGAGGTAAAACTATAGATTTAATAGAACTAGGAAGGGAATGAAGAACAGATTCTTGAGATTTAGAAAGAGACCCAGTTTCAGTTTCAGCTGGAATAGTGAATGTGACTGAGAAGCCATGATTAAGAACTAGCCGTTTAGCTAACTCAATGAATGGGATAAGATGACCCATACCTGGACTTGGTAGCATAATGATATGAGGTTTGAGAATTTCTGAAGTTGCTTCCATTATAGAATTGAATTGGATTGAACTGATAGAGATCAATCGGAAAGTTGAGCAAAGTAAGAGAAGTCAATGAGAAAATTGTTTTCAGATCTAAATACAATGCTCATGAATTATTAAAAGTATTTATATTTATATAGATGTAGACAAATTAAGTAGAAAAATGAATGACGAAAGACAGCTAACCAAATGAATGTGTATGAATATTGTGCGGTGGTTGTCTTTCTTTTTTTTATTGAACGCATTGGCAGGAATGTGATGTCAGGAATGTGATGTCAGTATTGACATAATCAAATCTACATGGTGCAACTGAGTACTTGTATTGGAACTTGGAGTGCCGTTATTTTTTTTGATGGGCTAGTACAGTAGTTAGTTGTGGCCCCTTAAACTACAAATTCAAAAAGAGAGAATTATCAGAACCATCAGGCCACTTGATGGTTTTCTTGGAGTGCCGTTATAACTTGGAGGGTTAGGAGTAGGACCAAATGAGATTTATCAGTACAGTGTAGTGGTAAGTTTTTTTGTTTTTTTTTTCCTCCTCGAAAAAGTGGACAATCACCTCACACTGTAGATTGATACAAATGATTTAAATGATTCTCAGTGATTTGAGTATCATTCGTGGTTACAAGATTAATACAATCCCTGATGTGAAGTTGGTGGAGGGTTGCAGCTAATCTCTCATTTTTCCAAGTATTTTGGATGCCATTTCTATTACAGAAAGTAGTGATATTGGCTACCTTAACAATACTGTATCTAGAAATTAACAAAAAAGTTGATACTTTGAAATTTATACAAGTACATTCAATTTCAAAGTTTTCACTAATACTATATTTATTTTGTCTTTTTTTTGCATATCTTTCTATCAACAACCGAAGAGTTGGGTTTGAGAGTCACTTTGGAAGATTATGTTATAACCACTCCATTCGACTGCCCATTGGAAGGCTGCATCAGCTCCTTTCTCTTCTAGTTGTTCTCTTGTATTGCAAGCTGCATAAGATCCCCTTGCTTCAGTTGTTCTACCTGCATAATCCATCAGAGTCAGGCCAATTCCTGCACTACTGTTTGGAAAGTTCATAGGTAAAGCAATTGAAATTCTCATACTCATACAAGCAATTTCCTTATCTGGTTCCCTTTTTAGGATTCTTAGTGTTTCATCTTATATTGGATTATAGTATAATGATTGTATTTCACTATAATAGGGACTGTTTACATACATCATGTTGTTTATAAACCTTACAATTGTTTGGGTTGTTCTTTCACTATTTTGTTGTTTTTGTTCGAAAACAGAATCACATTTGGCTTTTCAAATGTGCCAGATAATAACACTACAAAATTCTGGTCGTTGTATGATACAGTCTCCTCTATCCTTATCATAGAACCATGTGTTCAGCCAATCATGGAAAGTAGTACAATTTTCTGTGACATAATCTATTTCAAAATTTAAGTACATCCAAACATGTTTTGTGAAGTTACAATTTATAAAAAGATGAGTCATTGATTCCCCTTCTCCCTTACACAGATTACATTTTGTGTCAATGTTCGGGAGAATGGCAACAATTCTCATACCTTTCGGAATAATAGATTGTGTGGCTTTCCAAATAAACATCTTTACGTGGTGTGTTACTTTAAGCTTACAAACTCTATTCCATTCCACATCATTATTTCCACTACTATTAATAGACTGATAAAGGGATTTCACAGTGAAGATACCTTCACTATTTAGGTTCCAGTGAGCTGTATCAACTATGTCTTGAGTGGGAATTTGAATTCTTTTTATCTTCTCTACTTTTTTTTGGTCAAAACAATAATTAAGCTTTTGTTCATCCCAATCCTTGTTGTCTTTGAAAAGATGATGAACCTCGGTCAAACTTTCAGTACCAATGTTTGGTTTTACTATGATCGGTTGATAATAATAACAATCTCAATTCCAAACTTGTCAGCACCGAATTGTTCGTCGATTAAAAAAAAAAAAAAAATCTTGAACAGAAAAAGATTTCTTTGATGAACATCAAGTACAAATTTGTTACATTATCAAATCTTAATCAACTACATCACTACTGAAGATCTTATAAACTTGTGGCATCAAGAATCAAACTTCTTACGGAAGAGAAAGTACCCATGATACCTACTCCAGTAAATACAACCATAATAATGATGTTGATCCAATAGGTTAAAGATGATTTTGTTGGTTTGTGAGTCATATTATACATAAGCATTGGAAGTATGAAATCTAATGGGATAAATCCGATTCCACCGATTATACCATTGATATCTCCGAAGAATGGTAACATTGCCGCGACAAATGCACAGAATATCATGTACAATGATCTTAGTAGTAACCTAGGTATTAGATTTCTCTTTGAGTACATCCCTTCTTTCACATTTGCTGATTGTGTCTCCAAAATCTCATATGCAACTTGTGAATATACCTGTGTTGCATCCAAACAAAAAAATTATAACGAGCTTATAGAGATGGTAAAGTCACTGGGAATGATTTCACGGATACTTACCAGGCCGATTGGGAGGAGTTGAAGGATAACAAACATAACGATAAGCCCCATCACCCAAGTAGGAACCAAAGCAGGTCCATCATCTGGTAATAAATTCCTGAGAATGTTTGCAGAGGACTGATTTCCAAAAGCCCAGTATCCAGATACAGAAGTTGAATAGAAAGTGAGGACTATGACAGTGTAACACATTATTAGTCCTTTCACCATCTTTCCTGTTGCTGGTGGTGCCATTGTTGCCTGCACCAAACCAAATCCTTAAAACTTTAGAACCTAAAAAGTTTGAGCATAAAGAAAGTTTTCGGTTCTGTGCGGATTGATATTCATGTTGCTTTCGTTGTTTTTGGAAAAGGTTAAGCATGTATACTTGTATCTCTGGAAATATTCCGTTTCCTAAAATCGTTGCAACGATAGATATTGATGTGAAGGCGTCAAATGCTCTAGTTGACTGTTCTGGGTTCAATGTGTAATCCTTTGGTGGTGCATTTTTGGAGGACCCTGCAAAATAACAACCATTTGCCTAAAATGATTAGGAAATGTGAGTTTGGCCAGGCAATTATAGGTAAAAGAAATACAAAATGAGTTCAACAAATGGGACTAACCTGCATGAATACAAGCACCGACAACAAGACAAGTGTATCCCAAACTTAGGAGAAGAGAACCAAAATTGATGTAACGAAGCGAATGAAAAGAAGGTAATTGTGAAAGAAGTATCATCACAAAAGTCACCATCATTATGAAATGATACAACTTCAACGGCCCATCTGGAACTAAACTTGAATACAAAATCTGCAAGTCAGCGTTATTAAACACTAAGATAACTGTTAACAACAACATACATTGCAATAAAGGGTATGAGCATCCACAATGGTGATTTTCAAATTTGTCTTCTAACATGTCAAACGTAGAATTTAGAAAAAAAAACTATGTTGCTTTTTCTAAACAAGTACACTGCTGAAATGGTAAAATTTTCACACGATATTGAGTTTGGGTATAAAATTCCATATAGGTTGAATTTTTGTATAGAATCACACCAATTCAAAAGAAAGTATGGGCTTTCAAATTGAGAATGAATACTCAAACAAATTTGGGATTTGGACTCATATAGGAATTCAAGAACAAGTACAAGTTCCATTCAAATATGAAATATGTACCTTAACTTATAACTAATTAAACTAGGTGAAGATTTTGTGTCTGGATATTGCTATAAATGGCAATTGCTATCCTTGCCATCTATGGCAATGTTAAATGATATAAACTTGTCATATATGCAACTATGCCCATTGCGATGTGATTGAAATTTCATTGATACAAGAGTAATGTCACTGTGCACAAAATCGGACTCGTTGCATTTAGCAAGATATATGTATGGTTTTACCTTGATAGAGTACATAAAAGTAATGTCACTGTGCATAAAAGTAATGGTTTTACAAGAGTACATAAAAGTAATGTCACTGTGCACAAAGTCGGACTCGTTGCATTTAGCAAGATATATGGTTTTACCTTGATAGAGTCTGCCGACAGCAAGATAGTTCCAATAGTTATTCCAGTGTTAACCGCTGTTTGAATAAATATCACAAAATAAAACATACCCCCAGACCCTACATCAAATAATACAGTGTCATATATTCAAACACTTAGTGGGCATAAGTTACAACTATGAAATATAAGTGGGTGAGGTTGACGACATTACCAAGAACGTCAGAAGCAAGCTCCCGGAATCTGATATGCCGGCGACCTTGATTTTCACATACCTCAAGAACTTTAGACATGAGATAATATGAATAGAACGTTACAACACCCATTACTGTCAAGCAAATGAATCCTAGTATCCATCCTAATCCCCTGAACACATACGGTAATGCTAATATTGAAGGTCCGACAATCGCCGTTGTCAGATGAAATCCCGCATGCCACCAGTCCCCTGTATTTGTCAAAAATGGAACACAAAATCAAAACAGAAATGAACGAAAATACTTAGTACTGTTTAGTTTAGTAGTATGCTGAATTTTACCTTTGGATTCCAATACGAATACTGCCCCACCATCGTGTTTGCGATTACTAGTCGTTCCGGTAATCGGATTTCCGTTGGGTTTTGGTGGGAGGAGAGAAGAAAGAAGGGAATCAGGGGAAGAGGAGGTGATGGCCATGGATGAAGCAGGATATTTTTGTTGTCTAGTGCTCGCTGTGAGAATTTTGCTGTGTTTTAGGTCTCGTGACTCTCGTCAAAGAGAGTCGTCAAAGTCCACGAAACACACCCAGTGGGAGTTTGAACTTTGAAGTTTCGATAGGCTTGTTTTATGACATCCTTAAGGCAATTCCTACGGGATACAAGATTTGCCATTTTGTTTCTGTTATGGAATGGGAAAATATGAAAAATGGATAAGCAAACTAATAAATTTGGGGGTTTGACAAAGGGGCGGAGCCAGAAAACCTCCTATGGGGAGGTAAAATTGATTTATGGTAGGTAAAAGGCAAAATTAGGCTTGGAATAGGCAAAATTAGGCTTGGAAAAGGTAAAAGGCCCATCCCAGTGGGTTGTCCCAAGAGACAAAGAAACAAAAACCTAGTGACCCGGCGGATTTGCAGGGGCGGGTTTAGTGTGGGCCCCACCCCCTTGTGTCCATCGGGATAACCCGCGGGATGTTATCATTTTCAGGAAAAAACGTATGGAATAGGAAAAATTAAGCTTGGGAGCCATCCCGACAGGGTTGGCTCCGCCACTGGGGTTTATCCATTGCAGTCTAACAAGATACATACGTGTTCTTTTCTTGTTGCGTGCGGCTGTACAAAAAACGTAGTAACCTAGTTGATATCACGCGTTTTAAGTTCAACCGTTAACGTTTCAGCCATGCGGCCAAAACTCGCTGCCCAATGGATATATCTTAACGGTTAAATCCAACGACATTCTTTGAATTCTCAATAGATGCTCACATTTCATTTTTGTTACATCTTCTCTACATCGTCTTTGATCTCTTTGAAAATTTCATAAAATTCGTAATAATATCTAAAGTGGCAAGTTGTTCGCAACAAAAATCTAATAAAGTTCTTCGTACGGAAGAAGACGAATCAATTTGTGGGAATTATGTATAATTTACAAAAGATGCTACCAATTGTTGCCAGCAAACGGTAAACACGCTTTATAACAAAAATCTCGACAAATTTTGTGAAGAAACTAGCAACATCTATCACGTGACAGTGAAGGGTTGTCCTATTATTTTCATATTATTATCAAACACGTTAGTGAGGCCTATGGTTTGGTTGAAGCGATTCAAAAGCACTCATCCAAATGACGCAACACCAAAGTGACACCATTCCATGGTACCTCGAAGGGACGATCCAAGAGATAAAGATGCTAATGGAAAGTACACCACACTTCAAGCTTACGCATGCTTACAGAGAAGCCATTCAGGCGGCGGACAAACTAGCAAACAAGGCGGTAAATCATTAACAAGTATTTGGGATACCACATGTTCATCTTTTATTTTCAATATTGTTCTCGGTGATAGAAACAGGGTCACTTTTACCCATACTGTTAGAACTGTAACAAACTAATTATGAAATTAAATATATAAACACCCCCCCCCCCCACCCCCCCCCCCACACACACACACACTCACACACTCACCAAAAAGGGGGGTCATCCCTGCAGTTATCAAAAAACGGTGATAGGCTAAAGTTGGATTCTAGGTTTTTGAAAGTGAGTTATGGGAGGTCGAGCACCTAACAGTCTTCGCATAAACCACGCACGGTGGCCGTTCAAAGGGAGGGAAGCGAGATGAAGACAGAGATATCGAGTATTCTAGGGTTTGAAGAAGAATTTCTCACGAGAGTTTATGAGAAAGTTGTTCTGTTAGCTTGGAGAAATATAAGACCTATTTATAGCTGAATTAATTTTCTAATCTCAGGAAAAAATAGAGATAAAGTAGGTTGAGTTTATCTCATTACTCCACCGCCTTTACTCTCTTCTGTGGTGAGAAATAGGCTGGGTATTTCTCATATGTGCGCTGGACCTCCAGACCAAAATCCTAATTGTTATCCCCCATTTGTGTGAAGCTGAGTCAGCCTTTGTGATGATGTGTTGACAAAGAGAAATATTCTCTATAGACGAGTTGACTAAGATAGAGAGATATTCTCTGATTTGTTAGAATGACTAGGATAAGTCACGCGAAAAGGCATGGAATGCCTCAGAAATCATGTGTAGAGTGTGAGATGAGCTGAGGTTGGGCTCACTCTCTTCATGGTCCGTCACATATGTCACTTGTAGACCGTGTTATTTCTTGGGGGTCCCTTTGTTGAACATATGGAGCTCAAGGGAGCTTATCCACGTTTTTGGATAGACATGTATAGTTCAGCCTCAATTTACTAACCGTGAATGTGTTTGAGATGCTGAGAAAGAGGCATGAGGCCTAGGTAAGGCTTCTGCCTAAATCTTATGCTTGTATAAGACTTTTCAAATGAGATGGGTCAGCTCGGATAAAGCCATCTGAGATTTGGCTTATGCTTCTGGAGTTGTCTGAGATTTGGCGGACGTATCTGAGGATGTCAGATATTTAGCCGACGCGACTGAGGCTCTCAGATATTTGGCCGATACATTTGAGGTCGTCTGATATTTGGAAGACGGGTTAGAGTCTGTTCGAGACTTTGCCAACACGATGGAATCTCTCTGAAGTCAACCGAGACATGTTTGGGAGAGAAAAGAAGGCTTACACGCCTGATAATGTCTCTGCGAGACTTTGGCTCACTTGTCTTTGACAAGCGTGTCTTGCAGAGATGTGCTAGGAGTCATGAAAGAGCGGGGGTACAACAACCACACCCAATATTTCGCTTAGCAATCTGTATGGACTAACTCCAATATACTTTCAAGAGAATCAACTAAACTCAATCTTAATAAAGTATATCAAAGGGTTATATTATCTCGATCTCTCGATTTAATTCTTACTCAAGCAAATCTGCGAGTCTAATTAAATACAAGAGAAATAACTTGGATGGTACCAAAAACCAATATCCAAGTGTCAATCAATGTAAATCAACAACCAAAGGTTGGATATTCTAATTGATTTAACATAACGCACAACCTGTGATATTTCAATTATATAACAAAATATAATGCGGAATAGAAATAACACAGACACCGGAATTTTATTAACGAGGAAACCGCAAATGCAGAAAAACCCCGGGACCTAGTCCAGATTGAACACACATTGTATTAAGCCGCTACAGACACTAGCCTACTACAAACTAACTTCGATGCTGGACCGTAGTTGAACCCCAATCAATCTTACACTGATCCAAGGTACAGTTGCGCTCATTACGTCTCTGATCCCAGCAGGATACTACGCACTTGATTCCCTTAGATGATCTCACTCACAACTAAGAGTTGCTACGACCCAAAGTCGAAGATTTTAATAAAAAAAATTGTATCACACAGAAAAGTCTATGGTAATAGATAAATCTGTCTCCCACAGAAATACCTACGAGTTTTGTTTCGTCTTTTGATAAATCAAGGTGAACAGGAACCAATTGATAACCCGTACTTATATTCCCGAAGACCAGCCTAGTATTATCAATCGCCTCACAATAATCTTAATCGACGCGACGAAAGAAGATATTATGGAATCACAAATGATGAGACGAAGATGTTTGTGACTACTTTTATATCTTGCTTATCGGAGATATCAATCTCAAGCCAATCGTTACGATTGTACTCAATACGATAGAAACAACAAGATCAGATCACACAACTACAAGAAAGTAGTATGGGTATGGATTCACAATCCCAATGAAGTCTTCAAGTCGTTAACTTATAGAGTCTCGGTAAAAACCTAAGGTTAAAGGAGAATCGACTCTATATATACAACTAGTATCACACTGGAGGTGTGGGGATTAGGTTTCCCAGTTGCTAGAGTTCTCCCTTATATAGTCTTTCAAATCAGGGTTTGCAATCAATGTTAGCTTAGTAACAAAGCATTCAATATTCACCGTTAGATGAAAACCTGATTAGATTCAAGCTAATATCTTTCAACCGTTGGATCAAAAAACTTAGCTTGTTACACACAAATGAAATGCACGTTTCTGGGTTTGTGTAACCGTACCCAAACATGTACATTTGTTGGTTCAACAATAGTTAACCAAATGGTTAGACATATGAGCACTTTCATATCAACCATATTCTTCTTAACCATAACTAGTTCAAATGACTCAAATGAACTAGCTAGAGAGTTGTTCAATTGCTTAGATCTTATAGAAGTATACAAGACACAATCGAAACAAAAACGATTTGATTCACTCGAATCGATTCATGAACTTTATAGCCACGGTTTTCAAATTGCATTCCTTAATTTATATAAGTATAAGTTCACAAATAATCGTCTTTAGAAATAACCAACTCAAGTACGCAGACTAAGTTCGCAGACTTAAGTTCCCGGAAGAAGTTTACAAACTCCAGCAGATTTTCTCGGGACTAAGTTCGCGAACTGTTGTTCCAGTTTTCCTGATCAACAAAGTAAGCATACTTCAGTTCAAGGAATAAGGACTTATACATGTATGCGTTTCCACACAATGCTTATATCCAACAATGGTTATATAGTCTAAACTCTCATTTCAATTATTGAAACATTCTTAGAGGACGTTATATAGTTGTTATTCACAAACTATTTTTCGTCAAAGCCATTTTCAAAGTGATTGAAACATAACATGACTTTCGTCACTATGTAAAGATGAACTTGGCCAAAGCGAAAGCTTACCAACACATATTTCGAGAAATAGATAGCCGAGATAAACTCGAATCGAAATAGCAAATGTGTATAATCAAAGTCTATATAGCAAAACGACTTTTGTCTCAAGATAGGAGATAGAGTAGATAGACTTTTGAGTGATAGATAAATTCAAGTCTCCACATACCTTTTAGTCGATGAAGTTCCACCAGTTCCTTGAGTAGTTCTTCGTCTTGTATGATGATCGCCATGGATTTCTTGAGCTCAACTACACTTTCTATCCTAGTCCGAGACTTAGCTATAGTAAACTAGAAATCAAGACTTATAGTTTTGATCACTAACATTGACAAGCATGCTTGAGATAGCAACGCATGCGAGTTCAACCGAGCAGTGCTCTAACAAGTCAATTGTGTCTGTATTTATGAGGCCGACATGACCAGTGTATCTCAGAAGGATATTTTAGGAGTCTGTCGAAAGGGCCAAAGGCAGAATAACCAGCGTATCTCGCGGGGACGTCCTAAGAATTATTCGGGAGCCTCAGTAAGTCGAGTCAGAGACTAGAGTATAAATGACCAGTGTATCTCGCGATGTTGTATTAATAATCAATCCTTCATCTCAAATAGGGTGGTTCGTGGTTAAAGGAGACATGTATGTCTCCGCTCTGGGTCATAAGTCCCTTGGGGACGTTTTTACGCATCTGCAGAGCCTACATGACCAGCAGTATCTCGCGGGAATATATACTAGGAGTCATGGCATCAAAATCAGCTGCGTTTCGCGAAGATATGCTGGAATTTTGGCTGTTCTGGTTCATAAGTCGGTCGGGAACATTTTACTCTCTATAAAACCTACGTGATCAACAATATCTCGTCGAGGATGTGCTATAGGAATCACGGCATCGCGACCAGCAGTGTCCCGCGGAGACGTATAGTAGAAAACGTCGTTATGGGTGCATTGAGGACCAAGGTCTTAATCTCTCATGTGAGAGTTTTGCCTATGGTTTTGAAATGACACTTTTGACCCTTATCCAAATTTCACCATCTACAATCCCGTAAAAAAAAGACGTTAGTGAGTATGTAGCTTTGATCAAGAAAATATACTGATGCAAAAGAAGTCATGAAGGTAAGCCAGATGTGGTAAAATTATATTTCGCATTGGTAATGTCTTAGTATTTGTACTCTTTTAATTAAATTATTTTTCATGAATTGTAGGAATTAAATGCCAAGAAGAAAAGAACCGACAAAGCAGGATTCCAACACGAAACTTATCTTAACATTCTGAAAGAGGTTGATATATCTAATCTATTAGTGTAGGAAGATAATCTAGTGCCAACAAGATCACCATATGGATCAAGTTCACCGGAATTTCTGAATGGCGCACTTATTTCCTCACCAGAAGCAACTTCAACCCCACCTATTGGGTCTCCAAGTAGCCAGGAACGTAACAATTCAAATATTTATGCTTATAACAATGTTAAAAGAAGGAGAGTTTGGGGGTCAAAAAACTGCAAAAGCAGCGAGAAATGAAAACCGAAAAAAAGCATCTGGTTCGACAACAGAACTTAATTATCCTAAGTATATGGAATGAGCGTCATGTAGAAGTATCTAGATTAGCAAAACGAGGATTGGTGTTAAAATCAACTTCGAAAAAGTTTCATTTTCGCAAGAACAACATTAGATGGATTTTAACAACAACAATATTCTTTCCATGAACACTTCAATAATAAATCCACGATAACTTATGTCATAGGAAAAATAACATGTTCCTCAATAATCATGTTATGGAAAATTATGCAAGTAAGGAAAATTTTGTTCATTTCTTGAAGATCGAAAATACGACAAGGCCCAAACGGTGGAGAACTTCCTTTGCAAAATTCCAAATATGCATTTGTTGATACATGAAAATCTACTACTTGGGCCAAAAGGTCATAATACGATTTATAATCCCAAGTCCATAAGGGGACTTGGGGACTCGACCCGGCCTAAGAAAGAAGTCTCGGTCCGTCCCAAATATTGTATCCAAGGCTGAATAAGGAAAAGAGAAGGTCAAAGAGAAAAAAAGGTTATTGACAATGGAGTCAAGGCTAGATTATTAAGGAAGGAATTGTATTTTTGTAATAAATAAGGAAAGAAACATGTATCTTAAAGAGGTTATTCTTAGCCGAGTTTGAAACCCTAGCGGCATCTTCAAAGAATTCTCACGCATATCGACGTCTAAATCACTAGCACTAGTCGCTCCTCATAAACCCCCCAAAACTGGGGGATTGAATGCCGAACTATGCCATGGGAATCGGAAACCCAAACTAATTTGGGACAATCCATAAGCATGCCATCGCCACTTTGTTTTCCCAAGCCTTTACTTATTTGCATGCATCATGTGGCATATGTGAATGCAATAAACATTAAATTAACCAGGCGTGATCAAGTCAAACTAAAGCATAATTTGTTCATCTTAATACAAGAACACTATATTATAGACGTGCTAATTTTATCAGGGTTTTCCACTTTTACCACAAAATAATTGTGCTAAGAATACTACAACCTTGATAAATTCATACTCGATCTTGAGTAATGCCTTATCAACTGGCAGGGGAGGAGCCAGAAACCCGCCTAAGGGGGGGAAGAATCTTTATAGGGGGTGAAAGAAAGCTGAAATAGGCTTGACAACCCCAAAACTTAAGAATATTAGGCTTGGAAGCCGGTTGTGTTGGGTGTGCAACTGCACACCCTTACTTTCAACTGGCTCTGCCACTGTCAACTGGTTTGACTGTTCATGAGGCTATGCCTCCTCAACAGTCAGGGGTCTAATGTTGATACATAAAAATTTACTACTTGGGCCAGAAGGTCATAACACGATTAATAAGACCAAGTCCATAAGGGGACCGGGGACTTGGGGACTAGACCAGTCCCAAGAAAGGAGTCTCGGCCCGATCCCAAATATTATATTCAAGGCTAAATAAAGAAAAGAAGAGGTCAGAGATAGGAAAAGGTTATTGACAATGTGCAGGTGAGAAACAATTTAAACCCTAAACAATGTACTGCAAGGGAGTACTTTAGATTCGAGAGAATAATATGTACAAGTCCGGCCTAAACCAGGAAATGGCCGTTCCAAACTTGCTTCGGTCACAAAGTGGAGGAGAATGGGTTGGTTTTGGGGAGGGAAGCAAGGAAAGTGGTGAGACCAGAATAGTTGATTTTGGAAGAGTAGTTGGGTTACTACGACGACTTGTTATCAGAAAAGTGAGAGAGCTCCCAAGGTGGGCTAGCAAGTAAGTATTTCTGAGTGTTGTATCTCCCGTATGAACTTAACTACACCAAAACCAGGATTTTGTAACAGTGCAACCTGTCACAGTTTCTTTTTCAGTCACAGATACACCTGTGATAAGTCCTGCAACAGTTATAACTGTTATTAAATTTTGTATTCGTGATAATAATTAGGAATATTAAATTCTTTTATTAGTCACAATAATATTTGTTGACAATTTTACTGAACAATCACAATTATAATTCAAAGTGATGATTCCACCCAAATATTTCACAACATCTAAAACAACCCCAAAATTATAACACTTTGAATTTTACTTGTCACTAATTTTCCCACATTTGTACAAACTAACAATTATATTTCATTTTCTATAAATCAAAATATATTTTTCTTTTTCTTTTTAATTTTCTTAATATTAGAAAACAGGATCAAGACCAAGTCAACAAGTCATGACTTTATAGAAATTTGACTTTGACATATCTGCTTCTTCCGAAGACGGAGAAAATTACCAGACACCCTTATCGGAATAACTGCAATAAATATTATGTAGACTGTGAAAATGACCATACTACCCTTATCGGAAATAAGTAAAGTAATTCTTACAAACTGTGAAAATGACCCTATTACCCTTATTGGAAAAAGTGCAATAAATATTATGGAGATTGTGAAAATGACGATACTGCCCTTATCAGAGATGAGTAAAGTAATTCTTACAGACTGTGAAAATGACCATATTACCCTTATTGGAAAAAAGTGCAATTAATATTACGGAGACTGTGAAAATGACCATACTACCCTTATCGGAAATAAGTAAAGTAATTCTTACATGATGTGAAAATGACCATATTACCCTTATTGGAAAAAAAGTGCAATAAAGATTATGAAGACTGTGAAAATGACCATACTACCCTTATCGGAAATGAGTAAAGTAATTCTTAGAGACTGTGAAAATGACCATATTACCTTTATTGGAAAAATACAATAAATATTATGGAGACTGTAAAAATGACCATACTACCCTTATCAAAAATAAGTAAAGTAAATATTGCAGATTGTGAAAATGACCATATTACCCTTATTGGAAAAAAGTGGAATAAATATTATGGAGAATGTGAAAATGACAATACTACCCTTATCAGAAATAAGTAAAGTAAAATATTAGAGACTGTGAAAATGACCATATTACCCTTACTGGAAATAAATACAATAAATATCATGGAGACAATGACAATGACAATGACCAAACTACGCTTATCAAAAACAAGTAAAGTAAATATTACAAACTGAAAATGACCATATTATCCTTACTGGAAATAAGTGCAATAAATATCATGGAGACTATGAAAATTACCAGACTACCCTTATCAAAAATAGGTAAGGTAAATATAACAGACTATGAAAATGACCACTTTACCCTTATTGGAAACATATGCATTAAATATTATGGAGACAGGGAAAATGACCAGGCTACCCTTATTGGAAATAAGTAAAGTAAATATTACGATCGTGAAAATGACAATATTACCCTTTATCGGAAATTAGTGCAATAAATATTATTTAGAATGTGAAAATGACCGGACTACCCTTATTAAAAATAAGTAAAGTTAATATTTCGTGATCGCTGAGAATGACCATATTACCCTTACTAGAAATTAATGCAATAAACATCATGGAGACTATCAAATGACCAAACTGCCCTTATCAAAAATAAGTCAAGTAAATATCATAGTCTGTGAAAATGACCATTTTACCCTTACTGGAAATAAGGTTAATAAATGTAATAGAGACTGTGAAAATGACCAAACTACCCTTATCAGAAATAAGTAAAGTAAATATTACAAACTATGAAAATGACCATTTTACCCTTTACTTATTTTCGATAAGTGGTAGTATGGTCATTTTCACAGTCACCGTAATATTTATTGCACTTTTTTCCAATAAGGGTAATATGGTCATTTTCACAGTCTGTAAGAATTACTTTACTTATTTCCGATAAGGGTAGTATGGTCATTTTCACAGTCTACATAATATTTATTGTTTTTCCAATAAGGGTAATATTTTCATTTTCACAGTCTATAAGAATTACTTTACTTATTTCTGATAAGGGTAGTATCGTCATTTTCACATTCTCCATAATATTTATTTCACTTTATTCCAATAAGGGTAATATGGTCATTTTCACAGTTTGCAACATTTACTTTACTTATTTCCGATAAGGGTGGTATGGTCATTTTCACGGTCTCCATAATATTTATTGCACTTTTTCCAATAAGGGTAATATGGTCATTTCACAGTCTGTAAGAATTACATTACTCATTTCCGATAAGGGTAGTATGGTCATTTTCACAGTCTCCATAATATTTATTGATCTTTTTTCCAATAAGGGTAATATGGTCAGTTTCACAATTTGCAATATTTACTTTACTTATTTCCGATAAGGGTATGGTAGGTCTGTGAAAGAGTTTTTCCTACGTCTTAAACTGCAAGTGCACAGTGCCTTTGGAGGCAGTGGCAAGCACAGGTCGAACCACAGAGAACTAGTGTGTGCAAGGTTGTTCTAAGAGTTTCTCAACTGTTTTCAGGGAAGGTAGCTCAATTATATGGGTTTGTTTAGTGTCTTTACGACTGAGGTGAAGGTTTTAAAGCTAAAAGTAAGATAAATATAAATGTTGAGGTTACAGGCACTAGGATTATCAAATCCACCACTATTTCAAGTTATGTAATTCAACTAATTTGAATGTTCTTGTTCCTGTGGCAGGTAAGGATAGTATGTCAACTCTATCACTTATCTAGGAGGTTTCACCATGGGATAACTCAATTAATCAGCTAAGGATACTACTACAGAGCACTAGTTGTCTATTTAAGCACAACTAGTCAAAGAGTTAGCAATAATAATTAAAACAAGAGTGAAACACACTCAACACAATGTTATCCTAACTACAATGGATACAAGGCATTCATTGTGAGAGCAGGCATTGAGGTGTTAAAATTGAGCTTATCTTATAACTTAAAGCATGCCAAAAACAATTCAAATGAAGTTGAACCACAGAACACAGAGTTAGGGTTTCATTTTTAATCCTAGCAAAATATTTAGAACATCACAAACATGATACAACTGAAAATTAACTAAAATTATGAACCCTAAAATTTGACTTAAAAATCGACTATCTCTCTCACAAATCAAAATATCAATTTATACTCTGCAAACTACTTCTCTAACAACCAAACTTACAAATCAAGCGAACCCACGCTTCTCTCCTGCTCAGAATCGTCCATGCTGGGGTTGTTGGTGAAACCCTAGCTCTACTTTTCTCTAAGTTAGCTTCTAGGGTTGGGAGAAGCTAAGAGAAAGAAAACTAGACCTAGAGAGGCGGAGAAAGTGGTTGATGGAGCTAGTGGTGATGGCGACAGGAGATAGGGTGGTGGTGATGATGGTTTCTGCACTGGTATGGGAAGAGAGGAAGAAGGGGGATGGGTTTTCTCTGTGGAGTCGTGGGAGAAGAAAGAGAGAGTGAAGGAGATAAATGATTTGGTCGAAGTGGGAATAGGTATAGGGTGTTTTGTTGTGAAGCGGGTGCAGTGAGAAGACGATGCGAAAGCTGAAGCGAGCGTTGGATCTAGCTGAGGGAGATCTGAACGGCTCAGGGAGAAACGTGGTGATTTGGTGTTGAGCGGGAGCAGCGAGAACTGATATGAGTGATGGAGCGACCGTAGGATGCAGCTGGGCGAGATCTCAACGGCTTGGAGTGGCTGGGCTCGGATCCGGGTCGCGGGTCTTGGATAGCTTGGGCCCATGTCTTGTAAATGGTTTGCTCCTGATGCGTGCGCGGGCTTTGGCTTTCTGCTCCATAGACGCTTGTCTCCAATTCTTTGCTCTTTTGGCTCCTCAATTTCTCCGAGCTTTATTTATTACCTAAAAACACAAAATTAATTAATACAAAAATTTATTCTTGAAAACAAATAAAACACAGAATCTGGGATAAAATCTGATTCTTGAGCACAAAACATGAGTTAAATGCCAATAAAAAGGTGTATAAATATGCAATATTTGGCACTCATCAAATACCCCCAAACCTGAATTTTACTTGTCCTCAAGTGAAACAGAAATTAGGAAATCCTAACTATACCCCCCGTCACGGGTCTCTCGAATGCATTTAGCGTATGCACTAAGCCTTTAAACCCCTAGGTGTCCTAGTAGTGGACGAGTTGTAGTCTCGTGAGGGTTTACCGTGAGGTGTACCCACAAAACCTTCTCCAACTTCGTGAGTGTAAAAGAGTCTCAAGCATCCTAGGAGCTATGAGGACATAGAGTTTACGCATGCTAGTAACGAGAAGTTAGAACTACCAAAGAACGCATTCTCATCCTTAAGTGCTTTGAGCAAGAAGTAACCATACCATATGAAAGAATTCGGGTTCGATTGTGATCATAAGCCTCGACTTCGCCTCACTAATAGGGTTTTATGATAATTGCACTCAAAAAGACCACTTTTTAGTCTCTCATGTGTGCGAGCGGGAATAAAGAGAGAAATCCCGCACACGTTGTAGGTAAGAAGGATAACCTTCCGAAATAATTTCTGGAGACTCCACGAAGTGTGGACAAAAAGAATCTTTTTTCGATGATCTCTAAGAAAGGAAATCAACCATTAGCAAGGGTGGGAGTACTCACTTACCTTCTCACCCGATCGGCAATTAATATCACTCTCTCAGCATTCACAGAAACGTCTTCAATCTTCGGTCTTCAATAGCTGATGATGAACTTCTGAACTTCACAAAAACTTGACAAACATACATTTTTTTTTATTATTTTTTTTTTATTTTTTTACATAGTACATGAAATGGAAATAACAATAAAACTCAATTTTTCACAAACTTCATTAATTCTCATCTTCTTTTCTTTTCTTTCCTTTGTTGCACGTAAACCTTAGACTATATCAACTTTTCTTCAAATATTCTGATGATGCTCCGCTTGATGACGACGATGTGTTTCTATGAAAGTGTTGATTTTGTTGAGAGGGAGAGAGTGATGCTAACTGCAAATCGGTATTTAGAAGAAGTTTTCATCTTTAAACGTCACCCTCATGATTGACGAAATTAGCACTCAAGAGATCAAAAATAGTGTTGAAAGTGGTACGAAGTTGGGTAGCTCACCATTCCTACCCGGAATTGACGTACGGTGACACACACTCTAACACTTTTCTAGAAAGTCACAAAGAGTGAAGGTCGGTACCTCGCTTGATGTAAAATGGGTAGTCTCCACTATGGGTGATCACAATTTTACTACCGAATATCTAAACAGCACCTAATTCGCCCTCCCATGGTTAAATCCAACTTTAACGCTCTAATCAACTAAGAAACCCGATTGCGTTCTCCAAGTACTTCCAAGTTCTCATTATTTCGGTCGACTCTCTATGTAAACATAGCTAGAAGCATGCTAGTGACTCTAAAATCTCTAAAAGTTGGAGGTTTTTATGCAAATTTTTGAGTTTTTCGATTTTTTTTTTTTTTTTTTTTTTTTTATACAAAGAAGTAAAACAAAAAGACTAAAAACTCTATATGCAAATCACACCCCCAAACCTAGATCAAACATTGTCCTCAATGTGTCAACAGATACAAACAATTTAAACAGTCACTTACCATGAGAACTATGTTGAGAGGAGAAAAGGGAAGAGATTACCGGATGCAAGAGGGTGTTGCTAAACCATAGAAAGATGAATGCTTTGAAAGCAAACAATCAAGAGCGCACGACAAAAAAGTTGGTTAGCAAAAATAAGAACTATGCAAAAAGAAAAAGAAAAGGGAAAGAGAATGGATTGTTAGTCCATATATATGTACACAAGTGAACTAGTCTAGTCCACATAGATGGGGTCTTCTAAGTCGACGGTCTCAACTTCGGTGGAAGATGCTCCGAAATGGTTTCGTCTACGACCATTGACTTTGAAGATGTTCTTTTTCTTTGGGTTTTCAACTTCTACAGCTCCATGGGGAAAAACGCAGTGCGTACCACGTATGGTCCCGACCATCGAGAACGTAGCTTTCCTGGAAACAAATGCAATCTAGTGTTGTACAATAAAACTTTCTCGACTCGGGGTGAAAGACTTGCGCAGAATGCGCTTGTCGTGAAACACTTTCATCCTATGTTTGTCCGTTTTGGCACTATCATATGCATCGTTTCTCAATTCTTCTAACTCATTGAGTTAAAGTTTCCTATGGGTTCCAGCTTTATCAAGATCAAAATTCAATTTTTTCACAGCCCAATATGCACGGTGTTCTAACTCAACGGGTAGATGACATGCTTTCCCGTACACAAGTCCGTAAGGAGACATCCTAATGGGAGTCTTGTATGCGATTCTATAGGCCCATAAAGCATCGTTTAAGCGTAAAGACCAATCTTTCCTAGAAGGATTGACGGTCTTCTCAAGGATATGCTTAATTTCCCTATTAGAAACTTCTACTTGGCCACTTTGGTTTGAGGATGGTAAGGTGTTGCTACCTTATGGGTGATTCCATACTTGCACTAGTGATTCAAAGGGTCTATTGCAAAAATGACTACCTCCATCACCGATTATTGCCCTAGGGGTTCCAAAACGGGAGAAAATGTTCTCCTTAAGAAAAGAAAGAACAACTTTATGGTCGTTGGTTTTGGATGCAATGGCCTATACCCACTTAGAGACATAATCAACAGCAACAAGAATGTATAACTTACCTTCGAGTTAGGAAATGGACCCATGAAATCAATACCCCAAACATCAAACAGCTTCAACAATCAAAATGGGTTGTAAGGGCATCATGTTTCTCTTAGAGATACTTCCTAATTTCTCGCATCGGTCACAAGCAACACAAAAAGCATGGCAATCCTTAAACAATGTTGGCCAATAGAAACCGCTTTGCAAGATCTTTGCAGCAGCTTTCTTGGCACTAAAGTGGCCTCCACATGCATGGTCATGACAGAAAGAAATGACGTCCCTTTGTTCGGTGTGGGGACACATCTCCTAATGATTTGGTCTTGGCGCACTTAAACAAATATGGGTCATCCCAAAGGAAGTGTTTAACTTCGACCAAGAGTTTAGAACGGTCTTGTTTAGACCAATGCAAGGGTGTTCTACCTGTAGCAAGGTAGTTGACAATATCAGCAAACCATGGCATTTCGGACACAAGCATCAATTGCTCATCGGGAATGATTCCCTAATTAGCACAGATTCATCGCCAGATTCAACATTCAACCTAGACAAGTGATCGGCAACAACATTCTCGACCCTTTTTTGTCTCGAATTTCGAGGTCAAACTCTTGTAACAAGAGTATCCATCGAATTAGACGAGCCTTAGCATCTTTTTAGACAAAAGATATCTCAACGCAAAGATGGTCGAGAATAAATGATGACCTTAGATCCTATCAAATAAGATCTAAACTTATCTAATGCAAACACAACAAACTAGCAACTCTTTCTCGGTTGTGGAATAATTCGATTGAGCATCATTAAGTGTTTTACTAGCATAGTAGATCACATAAGGAAGTTTGTCTACTCTTTGGCCTAAAAACAGCTCCTACAAGATAGTCGACGCATCACACATAATCTCAAATGGTAATGTCCAATCGGAGGTCTCGACTATAGGGCGCAGATGTAAGGAGAGCCTTCGCTGTTCCCGGGCTTCCTTACAAGCATCATCAAAAACAAATGCAACATCTTTTGCAAGAAGATTGCACAAAGGTCGTGAAATTTTACTAAAGTCTTTGATGAATCGGCGGTAAAAACCCGCATGGCCTAGAAATGATCTCGATGTCCCTCACGTAACGAGGTTGAGGCAAGTGTTGAATGAGATATACCTTGGCTTTGTCTACTTCTATGCCTTTTTCCGAGATAATATGCCCTAAAACAATGCCTGAGTTAACCATGAAATGACATTTTTCCCAATTCAAGACCAAATTCTTCTCCTTAGACCTAATCAGCACACAAGTGAGGTGATGCAAACACTCATCAAAAGAAGAACCAAACACCGAAAAATCATCCATAAAAATCTTAAGAAACTTATCTACCATGTCGGAAAATATGCTCATCATGCAACGTTGAAAAGTAGCGGGTGCATTGCACATACCAAAAGGCATACGACGATAAGCAAATGTTCCATAAGGACATGTAAACGTGGTCTTTTGTTGGTCTTCGGGTGCTATGTGAATTTGGTTGTAGCCAGAATAGCCATCTAAGAAACAAAAGAGTGACTATGTTTTGCTAACCTTTCCAAAGATTTGGTCAATGAAGGGAAGGGGAAAATGGTCTTTCTTGGTTACCGTGTTCGGTTTCCTATAATCAATACAAACTCGCCACCCCGTGGTCACACGGGTGGGGACAAGTTCATTCATCTCATTTTGAACTACGGAATGCCGGACTTCTTGGGTACTACCCGAATTGGACCGACCCACCGGCTATCGTGGACGGGGTAAATGATACCCGCATCAAGCGCTTTCAAGATCTCACCCTTGACAACATCTCTCATGTTAGGGTTAAGTCGCCTTTGCATTTCCCTAGATGGTTTAGTGTTCTCTTCAAGGTTTATGTGATGCATGCAAATTGTGGGACTTATACCCTTAAGATCGGAGATGGTCCAACCTAAAGCTCCTTTATGTTCTTGAAGTACTTCTAAGAGTCTACTTTCCTGTTCTGTGTCTAAACATGATGCAATAATCACAGGTAAAGTGTCAGAAGGACCTAAGAAAGCATACTTCAAAGTATCAGGTAATGGTTTCAAATCAAGCTTAGGTGGTGTATCAAGAGGTGGTGGGGCAGATTGGGAATCAGAGAGTGGAAGTGGTTCCACTGCATTCTGCCATTTAGCAATATCCATGGGTGGCACAGACTCTAGCAAAGAGTGAACTTCACTAACGTACTCAGACTCAAAGAGATCTATGTCAAAGTTATCTAAACATGCTTGCTCAGGGTCCACAGATAAGATGTCAGACAATGAGTCTTGAATCAGACTCTCTATCATGTTAACCTCGTGCATTTCATCATCATCACACTCTATGGGTTGTTGATTCACACGAAAGACATTCAGTTCTACCGTCATGTTGCCAAAAGACAAATTCAATATCCCGCTACGACAATTTATGATAGCGTTTGACGTTGCCAAGAAGGGACGTCCTAAGATAACGGGAATATGATTTTCGGGATTTTGCACAAAGTTGAGTATCTAACACAATGAAGTCCACAGGGAAATAAAATTTATCAACCTTGATTAGCACATCTTCAACGATTCCCGAGGGACTTTCACGATCTATCCGCTAATTGTAGCGTGACGTGGGTGGGTTGCAATTCCCAAGACCTAACCGCACATACGAGAATATGGCGGTAGGTTCACACTAGCTCCTAAGTCCAATAAAGCTTTTCGATTGTATGCTCACCTATAGTACAAGAGATAGTTGGGCTACCTGGTCTTTAAACTTAGGTGGGGTTTTGTTTTGAATAATTGAACTTACTTGCTCGGTGAGAAAGGCACGCTTATGCACATGAAGCTTTCGCTTTTGTGTGCACACAGTCCTTCAAAAACTTAGCATAGGCGGGTATTTGCACGATTGCTTCGAGAAATGGAATGTTTATGTTAACTCTTTTGAACATTTCCAAAATCTCGTTGTATTGGGTACCCCTCTTCGTTGCACCAACCGTTGTGGAAATGGAGCAACAGTACATTACCCGCAGAGAACATCTATATCAAGTAGGACTCTTGGTTTTATCAATAGGTTCGATTCTTTCTCTACAAGTAGATGTTTTCGCGGTGTTGTATGTACTTGGTGAGTCGATGTAGACTCGCTTTGATGGTGGTACACCTACATGGTTCTCAACAATTCTACCACTACGGAGAGTGGTGACAAAAGATTTTCTGGCTATGTGAAGTTTCATTGCGGTAGAGGAGCCTGCTTGAAACACATTCTTTGGATTTTGTTGGGGTTGACTAGGGATTTTGCCTTTCTCTCTCTCATTCAATGCATCACAGATTTGACCCATTTTAAGTTCTAGACTTGTGAAACGTTGGTCGGTGGTTTTCCTAACTTCTGTAAGATTTTGGGTTAACATGCCGACACGTCTTCAAAGCTAGTCTTTTTCTCTCTGTGGTCCGAGTATGGGGTTGTACTTGGGGGTTTCTAGGATATGAGTATCCTTGGTTGTTATTTGTTGGTCCCCCTTGTACAGGTCCCTTGGAGCATGAAAATTTAGGATGATTCCTCCACCCTGGGTTGTAGGTTTGAGAATACGGGTTGTTCTCTTGCCTATGGTACAATGCATTGGCTTGCTCGGTTTTGGACTCTTGAAATGCATGTAAATCTGGACAGCTGTCCACTAAGTTGTCGTAACTATGGCATGCGGCACAAGTGGCCATATCAATTTGGTCACTTGACGTAGGGCATTAGATTTTACATTCTTTTCCAACTCAAGCACTTCTATTCTCCGGGCCAAAGATGCCATTTTTGCATTTCCCTCAACGTCGACTCGATTCTATGAACATTTTGTGCGGGGTAGTCCGTTTCGGTTCTCGGATGGACTCCCACCGTTGAGTCTTTTCAGCCGACTTCGACTAAGAAAGTCCAAGCGTCATCGGCACTCTTGTCAATAAATGCACCATTGCACATTGACTCGACTGTGGTTCGGGTTCTAACATCTAGACCCTCATACAATATTTGCACGAGTCTCCATTTTTCAAAACCGTGGTGGGGACATTGGAGCAATAATTCATTGAATCTCTCCAAGTATTTTGCTAGATTTTCGTCTTCTAATTGCACAAAACCATTTAGACTTTGGCGAATTATCGTCGTCTTATGGTTGGGGAAAAACTTTTTGAAAAACTCTTTGTGAGGTCATCCTGTGTTCTAATGGACTCAGGTTGTAGGGCATGAAGCCAAGACTTGGCTTCGTCTTTTCGAAGAAAAAGGAAACAATCTCAATTTGAGGGACTCTTCGGCATTTGGTTAAAACGCAGAGTCCCACAAATATCCTCAAAATCTCTCACGTGATGGTAGGGGTTCTCGGATCGACCCCTCTAAACACGGGGTAGCATGTGAATGGTGCTTGCTTTCGGTTCAAACCGACCAAAGACGGTCGGTAGAATGATGCAAGAGGGCTGGCTTGCCCTAGTTGGGCACATGTAGTCCTTGAGACTACGGGGTTGATTTTGTTCATCACCCATGGTTTCTGTTTCAGATAGGTCTGGGCTTGGGCTTTCGGTTGAAGAACTGGGTATGCTAATGATTTCGTCCGGGCGGATTCTAACTAGTCGATTTGTTTGGTCTTTAAAAGACACAATCATAGCATAGCTATCTCATCTAGCATGTTAACATACAATAAACTTCAACACGGAAAAGCAAAAACTCAAAAAATGACCCACCAATACAAGACTCGAGCCCAAAAGATTGGTTATTGATGTTATAAAGCTCAACAGAATAGGTTCTAGCCCAGATGATGTGGGCTCAGATTGGTTGCACGGCCCAGGTTGAGTGAAAATGTAAAGCCCAAGTTGTTTGCAAAGCCTAGTGGGTGTGGGCTCAGTTTTTGTGTACAGCCCAGCAGTGTGGCTTATGTGGGCTGAAAGTTTAGAATGCAAAGCCCGATGAAGTGGGCTTCGGATTATGTGCACCAATTTGCTCGATTTAGTTTGGAAAATTAGCAGCCTGTGATGTTTAAACAGCCCAAATCGGAGTGAAGGTTGGCGGATCGCAAAGCCGGTGGTTGTGGACTCGGTGTGTGCTAATCGGCTAGGCAAAGATTATGCACTGCATTGTGTGCAAAACAGATTTATGCACAAAGACAAGAAAAGCACAAATTGGGTAAGGTTTTCAAAGACAAATGATGCACAGCTCTGACTTGGTTTCTCAAAGAATCACAAATTGGTAGCAACACAGCACAGCTAATCACAAACTCACACAGAATTGACACAGCACGGCTTTAAGTTCAGCTCAGCTCATAGCAATACAAGACAGCCTAGGTTGGCAGACTGCAAAGGTCTAAGTGCAACTTTCAGCACAACTTAGCAAGCTTGTGCAGATTGGCAAATGAATCTCAACACACATCAGCACAAAATCACAAAAGAAATGACAACTAATTTGTCAAACTTAAACACAAAGACATGAAACTTATGAGCAGCTTTCATTCAGCCTGGGTGACTACACAAGATGACTTAGGATGTTTGTGCAGGTCACAGCTTAAGACAGATCAAGTGTCAGTTGGTTTGCACAATGCTCGATTCTTTGGCGGGTAAACAAAGAGAGTTAAAAGCCGTGTATTGTGCACAAGTTGATGGATGTGCTCACTCGGGGTGAAGCATGTGTGCGTTTGTGTCTTTTGAAAATCAACAAGCTAATGCTAATCACCAACCTTGCTACTTAACACTCATTCAAGCACCCAAGATCTCACACACATTGCGGGTTGATTCAACGGTCAATCGATAACAATTTTAGCAGAATTTAAGCTCACAAGTATGCAAATATTAGCATGGAAGATGGTTTAGCAAGCTCAGGTTAGCAAATGCACAGATGCACATATGAGCCAATGGATGACAGAGTCAACAGGGCCACAGGATTGCTATTCAAACTCACGGCTACGGGGTGGAGAATGCACACACAAAGATCAATCTCGGGTGTAAGCAACACCTAGCAGGGAAGTTAGCTTATCATGCACAGGGACCAGGTCTGATGGCTTAGCAAGTCAACAGGGTAGAGCAATACACTTGGGTAAGCTTAGGGTTTGCTCAAACTCACATGTGACAGGGCAATAAAAGTACTCAGCTAACAGGATCTGTGGTGTCAACTCACTCAGTTGACTTCCACTGGGTTTGCAGCTACAGCCAACTTGGCTTTCCAAGTTGTGACTCAAAACTTGCGGCCCGGGGGGCTAGCAAGGCTCAAGTTATCATGCATTCATGGTTCACCTACATTCATTCATTCAAATGCTATGTCAACATTCATGTGCCGGGGTAGAAGATGATACCACCAAAGTATAAAACCGGGTTTAGGCAAATCCACTAATGGTGCTGCTCCTTGTTTTCTCCAATGCTCCACTGTGTACCGTCACTCAAGAGAAAAATCTCGTATCTCAATGTTGCACGATCAAAGGAGAAGAGCAATACTTGCAAAAGATGAAGTTAACCACTGTACTTGGTTGTCTGTTCAGGGCAGACCAAGCTACAGGGGGTGAAATATCTAACTAATGATGCATATATGCAAAGTTTTAACAAAAAGATATGAAAGAGCACAGGGTTTATGAATGTAAGCCACAGATGAGTTATGCTACAGATTTAACAATGCACTAAATGGTTAAGTACCAAGTTATTCTATGAATGACTAAAAACTAGCAAAACATTCAAGGCAAATATATACAAATGGTAAGTTATAAAACAATGAAGAAAGCAAAGACTCAAGCCCAGGCAATGAGATGATTCAAAGCAAAAATGTACAGGGATGAGTTTGAAAATAGTAAAACTAAACTCTAAAGAACAAATAGCACACTACCAGTTCCCCGGCAGCGGCGCCAAAAACTTGGTAGGTCTGTGAAAGAGTTTTTCCTACGTCTTAAACTGCAAGTGCACAATGCCTTTGGAGGCAGTGGCAAGCACAGGTCGAACCACAGAGAACTAGTGTGTGCAAGGTTGTTCTAAGAGTTTCTCAACTGTTTTCAGGGAAGGTAGCTCAATTATATAATGTTGAGGTTACAGGCACTAGGATTATCAAATCCACCACTATTTCAAGTTATGTAATTCAACTAATTTGAATGTTCTTGTTCCTGTGGCAGGTAAGGATAGTATGTCAACTCTATCACTTATCTAGGAGGTTTCACCATGGGATAACTCAATTAATCAGCTAAGGATACTACTACAGAGCACTAGTTGTCTATTTAAGCACAACTAGTCAAAGAGTTAGCAATAATAATTAAAACAAGAGCTGAAACACACTCAACACAATGTTATCCTAACTACAATGGATACAAGTCATTCATTGTGAGAGCAGGGCATTGAGGTGTTAAAATTGAGCTTATCTTATAACTTAAAGCATGCCAAAAACAATTCAAATGAAGTTGAACCACAGAACACGAGTTAGGGTTTTATTTTTAATCCTAGCAAAATATTTAGAACATCACAAACATGATACAACTGAAAATTAACTAAAATTATGAACCCTAAAATTTGACTTAAAAACTGACTATCTCTCTCACAAATCAAAATATCAATTTATACTCTGCAAACTACTTTTCTAACAACCAAACTTACAAATCAAGCGAACCCCCCGCTTCTCTCCCGCTCGTAATCGTCCATGCTTTGGGGTTGTTGGTGAAACCCTAGCTCTACTTTTCTCTAAGTTAGCTTCTAGGGTTGGGAGAAGCTAAGAGAGAGAAAACTAGACCTAGAGAGGCGGAGAAAGTGGTTGATGGAGCTAGTGGTGATGGCGACAGGAGATAGGGTGCTGGTGATGATGGTTTCTGCACTGGTATGGGAAGAGAGGAAGAAGGGGGATGGGTTTTCTCTGTGGAGTCGTGGGAGAAGAAAGAGAGAGTGAAGGAGAGAAATGATTTGGTCGAAGTGGGAATAGGTATAGGGTGTTTTGTTGTGAAGCGGGTGCAGCGAGAAGACGATGCGAAAAGTCAAAGCGAGCGTTGGATCTAGCTGAAGGAGATCTGAACGGCTCAGGGAGAATCGTGGTGATTTGGTGTTGAGCGGGAGCAAGTGAGAACCGATGAGTGATGGAGCGACCGTAGGATGCAAAATCGGCGAGATCTCAACGGCTTGGAGTGGCCGGGCTCGGATCCGGGTCGCGGGTCTTGGATAGCTTGGGCCCATGTCTTGTAAATGGTTTGCTCTGATGACATACGCGGCTTTTGGCTTCTGCTCCATAGACGCTTGTCTCCAATTCTTTGCTCTTTTGGCTCCTCAATTTCTCCGAGCTTTATTTATTACCTAAAAACACAAAATTAATTAATACAAAAATTTATTCTTGAAAACAAATAAAACACAGAATCTGGGATAATATCTGATTCTTGAGCACAAAAGATGAGTTAAATGCCAATAAAAAGGTGTATAAATATGCAATATTTGGCACTCATCAGGGTAGTATGGTCATTTTCACAGTCTCCGTAATATTAAATGCACTTTTTTCCAATAAGGGTAATATGGTCATTTTCACAGTCTGTAAGAATTACTCTACTCATTTCCGATAAGGGTAGTATCGCCATTTTCACAGTCTCCATAATATTTATTGCACTTTTTCCAATAAGGGTAATAGGGTCATTTTCACAGTCTGTAAGAATTACTTTACTTATTTTCGATAAGGGTAGTATGGTCATTTTCACAGTCTACATAATATTTATTGCATTTTTTTCCAATAAGGGTAATATGGTCATTTTCACAGTCTATAAGAATTACTTTACTTATTTCTGATAAGGGTAGTATCGTCATTTTCACATTTTCCATAATATTTATTTCACTTTTTCCAATAAGGGTAATATGGTCATTTTCACAATCTGGAATATTTACTTTACTTATTTTTGATAAGGGTAGTATGGTCATTTTCACAGTCTCCATAATATTTATTGTATTTTTCCAATAAGGGTAATACGGTCATTTTCACAGTCTCTAAGAATAATTTACTTATTTCCGGTAAGGGTAGTATGGTCATTTTCACAGTCTCCATAATATTTATTGCACTTTTCCAATAAGGGTAATATGGTCATTTTCACAGTTTATCCGATATATTTGAACCTGTGATGTTCAATTCTGATATATTTCATCTCCAGTTCATCGAAAGAGAAACTCAGCTTTACCTCTAGTAATATTTGAACCTGTGATGTTCAATTCATATATATTTCGTCCACAGTTCATCCGAAACGAAAGTCGAGTCTAATCATTTGTAATATTTGAACCTGTGATGTTCAATTATGGTATATTTCGTCTCCAGTTCATCCGAACGAGAAACTCAGGTCTAATTGTTGAAATATTTGAACTTGTGATGTTCAATTCAGATATATTTCGTCTCCAGTTCACCAGAACGAGAAACTCAGGTCTAACTTTAGTAATCCATGAACCTGTGATGTTCAATTATGATATATTTCGTCTCCAGTTCACCCGAACGAGAAACTCAGGTCTAACTTAAGTAATCTTTGAACCCGTGATGTTCAATTATGATATATTTCGGCTCCGCCATCCGAAAGAGAAACTCAGCTCTACCTCTAGTAATATTTGAACCTTTGTGATGTTCAATTCGGATATATTTCGTCTCCTCTGTTCACCCGAACGAGAAACTTCGAGTCTAACTTTAGTAATCCATGAACCTGTGATGTTCAATTATGATATATTTCGTCTCCAGTTCACCCGAACGAGAAACTCATGTCTAACTTTAGTAATCTTTGAACCTGTGATGTTCAATTATGATATATTTTGGCTCCAGTTCATCCGAAGAAACTCATCTCTACCTCTAGTAATATTTGAACCTGTGATGTTCAATTCAGATATATTTCGTCTCCAGTTCACCCGAACGAGAAACTCAGGTCTAACTTTAGTAATCCATGAACCTGTGATGTTCAATTATGATATATTTCGTCTCCAGTTCACCCGAACGAGAAACTCATGTCTAACTTTAGTAATCTTTGAACCTGTCGTAATGTTCAATTATGATATATTTAAACTCAGTTCATCCGAAAGAGAAACTCACTCTACCTCTAGTAATATTTGAACTGTGATGTTCAATTCGGATATATTTCGTCTCCAATTCACCCGAACGAGAAACTCGGTCTAACTTTAGTAATCCATGAACCTTGTGATGTTCAATTATGATATATTTCGTCTCGATTCACCCGAACGAGAAACTCATGTCTAACTTTAGTAATCTTTGAACTGTGATGTTCAATTATGATATATTTCGGCTCCGATTCATCCGAAAGAGAAACTCAGCTCTACCTCTAGTAATATTTGAACTGTGATGTTCAATTCGAGATATATTTCGTCTCCGGTTCACCCGAACGAGAAACTCGAGTCTAACTTTAGTAATCCATGAACCTGTGATGTTCAATTATGATATATTTCGTCTCCAGTTCACCCGAACGAGAAACTCATGTCTAACTTTAGTAATCTTTGAACCTGTAATGTTCAATTATGATATATTTCGGCTCCAGTTCATCCGAAAGAAAAACTCAGCTCTACCTCTAGTAATATTTGAACTGTGATGTTCAATTCGGATATATTTCGTCTCCAATTCACCCGAACGAGAAACTCGAGTCTAACTTTAGTAATCCATGAACTGTGATGTTAAATTATGATATATTTCGTCTCATTCCACCCGAACGAGAAACTCATAACTTTAGTAATCCATGAACTCGTGATGTTTAATTATGATATATTTCGTCTCCAGTTCACCCGAACGAGAAACTCATGTCTAGTTTTAGTAATCTTTGAACCCGTGATGTTCAATTATGATATATTTCGGCTCCAGTTCATCCGAAAGAGAAACTCAGCTCTACCTCTAGTAATATTTGAACCTGTGATGTTCAATTCAGATATATTTCGTCTCAAGTTCACCCGAACGAGAAACTTAGGTCTAACTTTAGTAATCCATGAACCTGTGATGTTCAATTTTTATATATTTCGTCTCCAGTTCACCCGAACGAGAAACTCATGTCTAACTTTAGTAATCTTTGAACATGTGATGTTCAATTATGATATATTTCGGCTCCAGTTCATCCGAAAGAGAAACTCAGCTCTACCTCTAGTAATATTTGAACTTGTGATGTTCAATTCAGATATATTTAAATCTCGTAGTTCACCCGAACGAGAAACTCGAGTCTAACTTTAGTAATCATTGAACCTTTGATGTTCAATTATGATATATTTCGTCTCCAGTTCATCCGAAAGAGAAACTCAGCTTTACCTATAATAATCTTTGAACTGTGATGTTCAATTATGATATTTCGTCCTTAGTTCATCCGAAAACGAGAAACTCAGGTCTAACTGTTGTAATATTTGAACCTGTGATGTTCAATTATGATATATTTCCTCTCCAGTTCATCCGAAAGAGAAACTCGGGTCTAACTTTAGTAATCCATGAACCTGTGATGTTCAATTATGATATATTTCGTCTCCAGTTCACCCGAATGAGAAACTCGGGTCTAACTTTAGTATTCTTAACCTGTGATGTTTTCAAATCTGATATATTTCTTTCCAGTTCACCTGAATTAGAAACTCAGGTCTAACTTTAATAATCTTAACCTGGGATGTTTTTGAATCTGATATATTTCTTCTTCAGTTCACCCGAATGAGAAACTCAAGTTTAACTTTAGTAATCTTCGAACCTGGATGGTTTCTTCGTTCTTACCAAGTTTCTGACTTAGAGTAGTCAACTCGCGGCCAGGTTTCGATTTAAGAGCCTGGTATGCATACATTTATGCATAAATAGGGCTTGTTTAAGGTTTTGTAGAATATCTCGAAGAAATCTTACCTGTAAATGGATGGATTCGTCGTTCTTACCGAATTTCTGACTTAGAGTAGTCAACTCGCGGCCAGGTTTCGATCTCGGATCCTGGTACGCATACAATATACGGAAATAGGTTTTTTTTAAGGTTTCGTAGAATATCTCGAAGGAATCTTACCTGTAAATGGATGGATTCGTCATTCTTACCGAATTTCTGAGTTAGAGTAGCCAACTCGCGGCCAGGTTTCGATCTCGGATCCTTGTACGCATACAATATACAGAAATAGGTTTTTTTTTAAAGGTTTCGTAGAATATCTCGAAGGAATCTTACCTGTAAATGGATGAATTCGTCGTTCATACCGAATTTCTGACTTAGAGTAGTCAACTCGCGGCCAGGTTTCGATCTCGGATCCTGGTACACATACAATATACGAAATTAGGTTTTTTTTTAAGGTTTCATCTTGAAGGAATTTTACCTGTAAATGGATGGATTCGTCATTCTTACCAAGTTTCTGACTTAGAGTAGTCAACTCGCGGCCAGGTTTCGATCTCGGATCCTTGTACGCATACAATATACGGAAATAGGTTTTTTTTTAAGGTTTCGTAGAATATCTTGAAGGAATTTTACCTGTAAATGGATGGATTCGTCATTCTTACCAAGTTTCTGACTTAGAGTAGTCAACTGGCGGCCAGGTTTCGATCTCGGATCCTGGTACACTTACAATATGCAGAAATAGGGTTTTTTTAAGGTTTCGTAGAATATCTCGAAGGAATCTTACCTGTAAATGGATGGATTCGTCGTTCTTACCAAGTTTCTGACTTAGAGTAGTCAACTCGCGGCCAGGTTTCGATCTCGGATCCCGGTATGCATACAATATCTTGAAATAGTGTTTTTTAAGGTTTCGTAGAATATCTCGAAGGAATCTTAGAAATGGATGGATCTTTCATACCGAATTTCGACTTAGAGTAGTCAAATGGATCTCGGATTACAATATACGAAAATAGGTTTTTTTTAAGGTTTCGTAGAATATCTTGAAGGAATTTTACTCAGAAATGGATGGATTCGACTTACTTAGAGTAGTCAACTCGCGGCCAGGTTTCGATCTCGGATCATGGTATGCATACAATATACAGAAATAGGGTTTTTTTAAGGTTTCGTAGAATATCTTGAAGGAATCTTACCTGTAAATGGATGGATTCGTCGTTCATACCGAATTTCTGACTTAGAGTAGTCAACTCGCGGCCAGGTTTCGATCTCGGATCCTGGTACGCATACAATATACGGAAATATGTTTTTTTTAAGGTTTCGTAGAATATCTTGAAGGAATTTTACCTGTAAATGGATGAATTCGTCATTCTTACCAAGTTTCTGACTTAGAGTAGTCAACTCGCGGCCAGGTTTCGATCTCGGATCCTGGTACGCATACAATATGCAGAAATAGGGTTTTTAAGGTTTCGTAGAATATCTCGAAGGAATCTTACCCGTAAATGGATGGATTCGTCGTTCTTACCGAATTTCGACTTAGAGTAGTCAACTCGCGGCCCGGTTTCGATCTCGGATCTGAAACGCATACAATATACGGAAATATGTTTTTTTTTTAAAGTTTCGTAGAATATCTTGAAGGAATTTTACCTGTAAATGGATGGATTCGTCATTCTTACCAAGTTTCTGACTTAGAGTAGTCAACTCGCGGCCAGGTTTCGATCTCGGATCTTGGTACTCTTACAATATCCAGAAATAGGGTTTTTATCGATTTGACTTAGAGTAGTCAACTCAGAGCTTCTTGGTTCATAGTTTGTATGATGGTATACCACATTTGAAGTTCGAATCGACACCGAGCTTCATATTTATCGATTTCGATGATGTATCCTGCTAAGTTTGAAGTCTGAACCCTCCCTAAGCTTCTTGGTTCATAATTTGTATGACGGTATACCACATTTGAAGTTTGAATCGACACTGAGCTTCATTGGTTCATAGTTTATATGACGGTATACCACATTTGAAGTTTGAATTGACACTGAGCTTCACATTTATCGATTTCGATGATGTATCCTACTAACTTTGAAGTCAGAACCCACCCAGAGATTCTTGGTATATCTCTAGTTTAGTAATCTTATGACCTGAGTCTACCAAAGTGAACTAAATCTACTTCATGACTCGTATGACTAGTCGAAATTACTTCATGACCTATGTGACTATTTGAAATTCAAACCGAAAGAAAAAAAAAGAAAGCACAAAGACACAAAGAGAAAACACAAAAAAATCACAAAGAAAACACAAAGAGCTTCATATTTATCGATTTCAATGGTGTATCATGCTAACCCGCATCTTCCAAAGTGTGTACTAAAGTTACTTCATGACCAGATAAATAGTCGAAATTACTTCACGACCTATGTGAGTAGTCGAAATTCAACTTGGAAGAACATAGAGAAAGCACAAAGAAAACACAAAGAAAACACACTTTCTTGATCCGCATGATAGTCTTAAATCATATCTCTACCGTCCAAAGATATCCGAATCTGTATGACATTCCCTAACTAAATCTGCACCGTTCAAAAACACCAAAAGATATTTTCCTCCCTTTCCTTCACTTTCACTCATTTCCTCTCATCTCCTATCATCGACCTCTCTCACACAGAAAACTTTAACTCTCAAATGTTCACTTTTTTTTTTTGATCAGACGTTCCTCCAACTTCAATCGAATCATTCTGTAACTACCACCTCTGAATCCCTTTCTTTCTTACTCTCTTTGTACAAACCCTAGAATATCTTTCCTCGAGAGAAATTGAAACCCTAGAAAAAAAAATTCCTGCCGCTTCCACAAACTCCAGTTTCGCAGCCCTGGGAAGTCCTTCGGATCCATCTCTTCACTCAATTAATTATTATTTCATTCTTGTTTTGATCTTGTAATCGTTATTCTTTCCCATGTTTGATGATTCCAGAGTTTTATTTTGATTAGATCTGTACTGAAATGAGATTTTTTTCATTTTCTTATGTTTGATTAGATTCATTCAAAACCCAGACTAGATTCGGTTTTTGAGTTAGATTTGGTAAAAGGGTTTAGCTCAATTTTGAGTTTTAAAGCCACCGATTGTTGGGAACCATATTGAGAAGAAATCGGTTGAGATTCGATTTCAAATGAGTTGTGGAGAGATTGAGCAAGATCCCGGTTTGAGAAAGGGATCTGGTAATCTTTGATCTTTGAAATAGGAGCGATTCTTTGATGTTGATAGTTGAGTTTACGGTGGTATATCGGTGATGGTGGTTGAGTCACAAAGAGATTGAGGGAAATGGCGGTGACATTGCGGTTAGCATCAAATGGGTATGGAGCTACGAGATGAAATTGATTTGAAGCTGCAATAGATGTATGTTTAGATTTGATTCACTAATTTTTGGTTTTTATGTTTGTTGGCTAAATCTACGGCTAATTGAGAACTACAACTTCTTTTATGAGCTAAAGAATTGTCTCCTGAACTACATCTTCGTCGTCACTGATGGAGACAAGGGTTGCAGATATTTCACTAAGGTTTCACACCTTTGCTTTAACTTCTGCATCTTTCTAACACTTGTTTTAGAATGAATCGATTAGATCATTTGTGTTACATTTGGAACGAGAACTTCAAGGGGTCTGTGAAAGGATTCCTCGATGAATACGAGAGATATTACGGTGTTGGTGATGATTTTGTTGGATCACTTCTTTGCACACTAGCCAAATATCCATCACTTTACAAGGTCCGTTTCCTATCCTTTCTCTATTTATATGTAGGTCTCCTTAGGCAACTAATTTTCTATGCGAACTGCATGCTAATGTCATATTTCCTTAACATAAATATCACAGAATGAAGGGAAATTGAAAGAGACGCTCACACTTGCAAATGCTTGCGGATCAATCTGTACAACTTAGAAAGGAGCAATTCCGGCACTCCTAGACATTGCTTCTTTGCTCAAAAAAATTATCTCAGTCTCCAAATGCGAAGGCTATAGGTCCTAATGAGAAGAAGAGATCAAAGTGTCCAGTTTATATATTTTCCCCAATGTGAGTCTAACCACTTAAACTTCGTGTTTACTGTTTCATTGCTTGTCATTATTAAATCTTTTTCCTTCTGGTAAGGTTTAATCCAATTTTTTCACATAACGCATTTCTGGAAATCCACTTGTTGGTTGTTGTGTAGCCTTTCTAGATTTCATAAGTTTTATTCTTTTGTTTCCCATATTTGTTTTCCACTTGTGAGTTATGATGTAGTTATCTGTTAGGCTTAAAAAATCTAAATTTTGAGAATTATGTGGTGACAATTATTTACTGGTCTCATGCGGTTAGAAGTTTAGTGTGAAAAAAGGTGCGATTGTTGTTTAATACTTGATTGTCGGGGAATATTGTTATACCTACTCATAACCATTCATGTTGATTATAATATCTAGACAGGGAAGGAATTTCGTTGTCTTATATTTTATATCGGCTAGAGAAGGTTACTTATGCTAAGTTTGCGTGAAGCTTCCTTTTTTTTTATATACACACCGAATGAATTTGGGTTTGTTTTTCGAGTGCCAAAGATGAGGGGGAGGTCGTTCTATGCATCAAAGAATTGAATTCTCCAAGTTTCTACCCATCCATTTCAAGTGAGTCTTAGTGAACCCTGGATTATGTGGAGATTATGTGGAGCCTCAATTTAAGGTCAAGTTAAAAAGAACTTTGATCGGAGAAGATTGGGTGTAAAGAAGGTATTAAGAGATTAAAACTCTTACTTCCTTTAGATGTGTTCTTAATTTTTCATAACTTTATAACCAAAGTCATTTTTTTGGTTTTTGACAATTCTTAGATGTGCATATGCGGGGGTTGCGGGGGCATTGTAGGACACGTATATGGGCACTGTAAAATAGGAGTTGTAGAGGGGACACGAGAAGTGGAACCGCATTCCGGAAGGGGTTACGTAAACCTCTTTAATCTTGATACCGGGTTATGCTACTTCCATATGGTGCCCTTAAAGAAATTCCAAGATGATTTATTAGTTTGTGTAAAAAAAAATGATGCCCTTAAGATGTTTTTATTGTGGATGCAGACTAAGCGTATGAAGAAGGCCGGAATCGTTGGCAAATAAGGTAGAGGTTGTTCTATCCGAATGCATATTAATATAGCCTCTTCGCCCTCTTCAATTCAAAAAGTCTTGTTTGAGTCTATGTTGTTTAGTGAGCATAGAGCATTGAACCTTGGTGCTCTGTGAAATGAGGGTCAACTTGTTACGAGAAATTGTATTCATACGTTAAATTCTTTTATCGAGTTTTTATGGTTGAACTCTTCGGACTATTAACGCTTGTAGAATATCATAAAACTTCAGAATTATCATGCTTTTGATATTTCCTTTTGATCAACATGAGTTTGTTCATAGTTTTTTCTTTTTTGTTACACCGAGTTTCAGTGTAGTATCTTTGTTATGTTTTGTTTTCCCTCCTAAAATCGAGTTAGTAATCAATTTTGTTCCTCTGTTCCTTGTGCGATTATGCCGTGAAGAGGAAGGCCATAGGAATCGGGGATGCCAAGACTGTGGCAAAGTGAAAGGCGGTGGTGCCTACTCATAGAAGTAAGACTCACTCTCATGTTCACTTTCCTGATATTCATTTTTTTAGAAGTAGATGATATGAGCTTCACATCTAGTAATGGTCCTGCTACTTCACATCTAGTAGTAGTTAAATAGCATCTAAGATGCACTTGTCCATTGATTGTGTCATTGGTGATATATATGCTCAATTTTTATTGTTAGGAAGATTAGTAGTATCGGATGCCAATCTTTGGCCTGGTGCAGACTAAAGAGAAAACTTGGTGCTTCGTTCTTGACCTTGGTGTGCACTTGGTGTATATCTAGTGACAGAGACTTTGTCATGCACGCAACCTATAGTCTTGTACCAAGCGGTGGAGAAGATTTTTGTGTTGTCTCGGAGCGTACTTGAATAAGATTGAATTGTTGTTTTTTTTTGTAGATTTCATAATGAATCTAGATGCGTTAAGATCGTGTCATAATGAATGTATGAATGGTAGAATGCGGATAGATCGCAGATTGAAAAAGAAGAAATTGCAATTGTGTTTTAGGTTTATTTGTATTTTCAGGCCTGTAACTGAAAGGGTAGGTCCACGATAATGACTTGTATTACGGGCACAGAAAGCGGAAGGCCGAGTCCATGAAAATGATCTCGGGCTACCCATTTTTTTTTTTAATTGTAACAGAAAAAATTGTCACGGTTATAACCGTGACACAAATTGTGAAGAAAAAATAACACGCGTCATCATAAGACGTAAAAAAAAGGACGACACGTGTCCTATGAGTAACTGTTAGAAATTCATGGCAACACTAATATGTGTTACTATAACCGTGACAAAAAAGGACACGTGTCGCCGAAGAAATCGTTGCAAGGATTGATACTTGATTATAAGCGTTCTCTGTAAATGTGACTCTTTAACACACGTGTCATACTCTGAATTGTGGTTAATAGAGAGTAACAGTTAACCGTTAAGATAAATGTGACAAAAATGACACGTGTCGCTATCATAAAATTAGGTCAATTGTGGCTATTAATTATTGTAACGCTTTTTATATGTGACGGTTTCTACGCCTTTTGTCACGTAGATAAAATCGTTACAAAATACCATCACAATTATTAATAACGGCCTATTTGTCACGAAAAATACCGTTACAAATTTAATAAGTAATGGTATAGCCTGTGACAAAATCTGAAAAATGGTGTAGTGTAACATTAGTTTTGGTGGAAGAAATAGTGGCTATTTGGATGGTTTTAATGGTAGTGGTATTGTTTTTTTTTAATCAAAAATAATAATAAAAAGAAATTTACATGACGGGTAACATTGTATTGTGAAAAATATAGTTGGTTGTTTTTGACACGATCAATAAAGGTGGGTAACAAATTTTTTTGGGATGATACCAAATCATATAAGACAAAATGGTTGTTTTTGGTACCATTGCTATCTTTGGTAACCGTTCGTATGCATGATTTTTACTATTAACAAAAAACATATAGTGGTATAAATTAATTAACGACCTAAGTATGTTACACCTAAACTTTATACATGACATCTGGGATTAAAAGTTATAAGTGAGCCCAATATTTTACAAGGGATGAGCAATGGTGGTGGTGGAGAAAGAAGTGATATGTGGTGGTTTTGTGGTGCTGGCTGGTATTGATGAGTAGTAATTGACTATGTTAATTATGTGCCGCTACAAAAGGGTAACACTATGAAGTAGAAATGTGGTTCATCATCTTAATGCTAATATAAACTTGATTAAGATACATAAAAATTAAAAAGAAGAAAAAAACATTTGGATGTCACGTTATATAATAAATACTATAAAAACTACATATTTAGTATCAAGGTTTGTCCCCACAATAGATAAATGTAAGGCTTATTGAGATCCCGTAAGCAGAGCGCGAGTTGGTCTTGGATTTCTAAATGATAATGAATATAATGAAACGCTCCCTCTCGGTTTCTCCAATGAAAACCGAAACCTTCTAAATAAAATAATCAATCGAACAACACTTAGATTGAGCGCATCACCACCAGTGTAAACTTCTCTGAATTGCTACATATCCAAGAAAATTTCTCTGATTAATCGGTGATTTAGATCCTACCGTAATTTTTGACGAGACATGCAATTAAATCTCTAATAGTGATTTTAAAGGTATTTAATAATTACGAAATTCTCTTATAATTGTTTATGCCTTTTTGTATCAAGTATTGATTTAACTTGGGTTCTTTTATATTTTTGTGTTAAGTTGATGACTTTTTAATTTGAATACATGTTTGGTTAACAAAATTTAATACATATAGGGTATTTTCTTTGTAACAACGATGTTAGTCTCTCATTTTTCCCGTTAGCACTTTGTTTCGATCCCGTATTTGTAGACATTATTTGGCTAATGCTGGAGTATTTGTTTAATCTCAAGGCCGATTAAACCCAGGTGTGTGTTCTACACATTGAAGGCGACAAAAGTTTGTGTTGGCTCTACCTTGAAACTAATAATTTTTCTTGAAGGTTAGTTGAATTTATATAGACAAAAATATCAATATGACTATGCTCTTTATTGCTCCAAATTACTTGAGTAACACTAGATGTGAGAACGCCATTCATGCACTCCTTAGCATAGTTAGTGTGAAATCTTTTATCCACGAATTTATTCACTTTTATGTTATCAATATGATTGAGAAAGAATCTTACACATGTTTTGATTTACTTTTATAAGTTTATTTTTTCAGCTCACATGTGTATATCTCAGCCTTCCAATAGCCAAGGGTTCTTCAATTTTATGACTATCAAATTTGCAAAAAATAAATAAATTGTTTTTATTATCTATAGCAGGGAAAATATTATGGGTTTTTGCTTCACTCCTTAGAGCCTTAGTTATCAATAATTTCGAAACCAATGTAGTCATAAACATCATGGAGTTGGATTGCCAGTTTAGGTATATGTACTATTAGATGAAATATTCTTTTTGAAATTTAAAATTATGGTGTGATGGAACAATAAATGGGGAAAATATATATTTACTGTATTTTTTACTTTTTTTCATGTTGGCACAACATTATTATTAAAAATCCGTATAATAAATTGAAATAACATGTTTAAAGGCGGATTCTGAGAAGACTTGCTAGTCACATCATAATCATTAAGCATGAGATTATAGTTTTTCTTTTGGATATTAAAATGAAGATGCATTTTGACAAACTTAGGACTACAAATTAGATCTAACCAATTCTTACAAACACACTTAATTACATACAAATGTGGAATTCAAAGTACCCTTTTAAGGATTTCAAGGTAGAAGTCTTCGAGAATGCTGGACATTGTTGCTGCTTTTCTTTTTTTCTCGTCTATTTTCTTGCAGTGTCTGAGAAAGAAAAATTAGGGTTTTCAATTTTCTTTTAGGTCGGAGAACTTGATGAGGTACTGGTGTGGGAAGCGGAAGACCGAAGTGTGAAAGACTGAAGAGTGTGTAAATGGGCCAACGAAAATGTCATACGGCCCACAACCCATTGAATTCTACGGGTTATGGGTTAACCAATGCAAATACACTCGGTTGAAATACGACGGTTTTTTGGGCACCACCCTTTTCTTGGGGTCCATCATGTGATAAGGATATCTACCCTACAATTTGAAGGGGCGTCCTAATGTGTGCTATAACTAATTTACTTTTTAGATTCAATATGATTTTTCTTTACTAGATGACAGGAAATTAGTTTAGATAAGCACCAAAGAGCTAAATTGGAAGCACCATATTCATGGAAACAAAAAATTATCAGGATCGTTGCATTACGTAACAAAAACTAGATAGATATGAAGATTTAAGGTCATTTGGAAACTCAAGTATTTTTCAATATACATCTTGACCAATGGGGAAAACTCGTGCATTTTATCCAATCCAATTTAAAACCAACCAGACTATTTTTCCTGTGGACTAGTACTGGTTGGTATACACTAGCCAAATATGTCAGGCTCTCAATAACTAAATTTTGTTTTGATATTTTGAACAATAGTCGTACATTAGCCTAGGATTTAGGCTATTATGGGGATTTTATCCCCAACCTCTCCCATGGGGAAGCTCGGGAACCATAGACCATTTGATATTCAATGTTTGATATTCAATATCGGCATAAAACTAATTAGTTCCACTTCATATTATTAGTCATATTCTCTTTGGTTGATTTACAATGTTAGACATGACTATCTAATATTTTACCCAGACGAATATCAAGGTTACTAATCTTAATAACTTCACTTTGAAATGAGAATCTTTAAGGTGATAAATTAATTTCGATTGACAAAAGTTACAAATCTGTGTTATTGAATCAAGTGGCTTTAATTCCATTTCTTGAAAATATTTACATGTATATTTCCAAGATCTTGTTAACTTGTATACCCGTATACAAGTTAACAAGGGTATATTCGTCATTAAGTTGCATCGGAAATATAAAACAGTTAATATATTAATAATACATTTATTGGTTTCTGTACCGGAGATTATGTTCCGGTAATACCCTTAACATTTTTATCTATGAAGAAATAAAAGTATTCAAACATGGAAATTCTCTCCTCATTTAACTCACTCGGCTCAATTCTCTCCTCATTTATCTCTCTTCTTTCTCTTTTCTTCTTTCTAGTATTTCGGTTTTATCTTCTTCTCCTTCATTTTTATTCTCCTGTAAAACAAGTACTCAACAAAAATGTAGATGAGGAGTAATTTATTAGCGTTTTTGTGATTAACATATTTTTGAAATTAAAGTAGTTAGCTTTTGATTCAACTATCTATTTGTATTGTCTTATTTTATCTTCGTCTTATCTTATTAAAATTCATTCTAATTTTTTTCATTCAATAAAAATTCATTTCCGCCGTCTCTTTTTTCTGATGCAAAAATTTCTTTCCAACCCGAACAAGAGTAATCTGTTTTCAAGTTCTGTTAGTTGCTGGTTCATAATTTGGCAGATGTAAATTTTATTACCAGGTTTGAAAGCCTAAATTAATAAACATTTAGAACTTGTTGTCGAATCTGTCGGGTCTAAAAAACTTCTTTGATTTGGTAAATTTATTGGAAACAATTCACTACTATCATGTTAGACAATTATGGGTAAGAAAATTGAGATTACTGAAGGCAGAGACATGATGATTGTAATAGTGGGATTTGAAACAGTAGTAGGCACAGATCGATTGGTTTGATTTTATTTTTATCATGGACTGAGATTTCATCTGTTCCTCACCCATAAACATATAAACTATGGAAGATGATAAATTTGTTTCTAACGTTTAACCTAACATAGTCACGTGTGGGGTTGCAGTTGCACGAGAACTAGCACTTGACCATTACATATAAGGGTAATAGAGGAATATATAATTTTTGACATGCATATAGGTAGCTGGCCCAAGAAAACCACATCCCCGATAAAACTTCTGAATCCCAAAAAAAAAAAAGGTAACTCATTAATTGCTCCTTAACATGTGCCCTGGTATATAAGATAACAAAGGCCATATTTCCGACAGATTCCAAATATACTAGCATTAGTAATTAATGAGTTACTACTTTGCTAATGATTCAATTTCTTGTGACATCTCAATCAAATGAAATCTTTTTTCATTTCGAAAATTGAGAATAAAGAAATCTCTTCTTGAAAAATCTATGTACTCTACTTCAATTTGATGCAAACCAGGTAAAAAAAATTATTGAAGCAAACTACCCAATTTATACACAACAATTCAACAAATATTTTTTCTTTTTGAAGACTTATTTACATTTTCAAAATGCCACAACATAAGTGTGAGAAATGAAAAGCTTAAAAACCAACATGTCTCGATAATTTGTTGCACGATAAAGCAGAAATAGAGGGACTTACATGAAGTTTTATCAAAAATTGATTTACAACCAAGGCAGAAAGCATGGTCTTCTGGTTTCGATTTTTGGTTGGATCAAAGTTCATGCGTTCTTACATAAATCCAAAGACTCAAGTTCCTTCACTTTTATATGAGTACGTTTCTAGAGGAACCCTTTCTGAGCATATCCATAAAGGCGGCTTTTCCATTATTTCTACAAGTAAGATTGGGCCTGTAGTATGGCTTTGACTTCTTTTTTTTTTTTTATTTTTTTTTTCCTTTTCTACTTTGTTTCGTTTTTCAGAGGTTCACTGTAATTTATAAAGGAGATTGAAAAAGTGTGACCAGTTATATCTGTATGCTTTCATAAAATAAGAAGCTCAATGATACATCTCTACGACGCCATCTAACAACACACTTGGAGAACTATGTGTAGTGAAATGGCAAGATGAGTGGATGAGCGATACCTTATTCTCGGCATTTGTCAACGCTCTTTTCATACTGATTTATTATATACAAAAATCTTGAGAATAAAGGATACAATAATAATGTCAAAGTCGCGCAATTCCAAGAGGAATACATAGTATTAGAAGAGAAGCAAAGAGATATGTAGTCCTATCCGGTGGCGGTACGATGCGAAGAGCGGAAATGCAAGTTTACTCCCAAGAATGACAAATTACATTGCGAGTACCTCGCAGTAAATCAAGGAAAGGACATTATAGAGAGGGCAAAAGCTAATAGCCATAGGTAGCACAGATCAAAAAGAATTTGAAAAGGAATATAGAGAAAAACAACTTCAAAATCGCGGAGGTAATAATAAGATTCGGAGAATGGACAATCCACCGAAGGCTGCACGGAGGTCAGCAACCATATTATAATAAGAGACAAGGAACTGGAAGGATAGTTTGGGAATAGATAATTTTGCCAAAGTTGAACACTACATTAGATAAAGTATGGGAAGCTGCCATCCTAATGGAAGAAATTCACTGAACCACATAATGTAGGAGATGAGCCACCACCGGGAGAAGGGAGTAAAGAATATTGTGTTTATCATCGCTTTCATGGTCACACAACAAATAACTATGAAATATGTGGAAAATAATATTGCGAGTGATCGTACAAGGGAAGTTGGATCATTTATTAGCACAACAACCAAAGAATTTACCACTACCACCACCACGGGAGGAACGCATATGGAACGGAGAAAGGAAAGAATACATATGTAATTAAAGTAGGTGCGAAGGAAAAAACTTATATTGTAATTCAATTATACATTCATTCAAAAACATAGAAGACTTCCATGATAATATATTGAGTAGGGTGTATGCGAGGGATGCTGACGGAAGGTAAATTCTCAACCTCGCGAAAGTATCACCATTAAAAGACTGGCAAAAACAGATTATTTCATTCAGTGCGGAAGAAACACTAGGAGGACGGGAATCGCCTGAATATCCATTAGTGGTGAGATTAGGAATTAATCCCAAACCAAAAGTAGATGATGATGAAGAAGATGAAGCAAACACATGTGCGATAAATAGAATACTTATAGATCCTGGAAGTTCTGTTGACATTCTCTTTTATCCTGCATAAAAAATTATGGGTGGACGAGATAACGAGTTAATTCCTTCAACATATAAAATTTATGGCTTCAATGGAACTGCGAACAAGCCGAAAGAAGAGGTGACAATGAGGATTCTCCTTCAGAATTTACCAACGGAAATTGTATTCTTCGTCGTGGATGTAGAATCACCTTATAACGCTCTGATTGGAAGGCCATGGTTGCATAGTATATTGGGTGTGGCTTCGACATTTCACCGGTGCATAAAATTTCCTTTACCTAAGGTATTGGCATAATAAGGGGAGATATTGTTGAAAGTAGAAGTTTTCAAGAAATCGATATTGATTAGTGCGAAGAAGAGAAGGTAAAACGAAGAAATTGGAAAAAACATCTTGCAGACCAAAGAGTGAGAGATTAATGGTGGACGAAGTGTATAAAGTTGGAAAAACAGAGATAAACGAATCGAGCGGAACCTTCTCGCGAATAATTGTACTAAGCGAGCCAAAGATATCACTTCTACAGAGGAGGAATACAAATGAAGAAGTCATGTTCTCGAGATAAAAGTGAAAGGTGCGATACCTCTCGCGCAAAGGAGATTGAAGAAGCTATGCGAAATAATATTCTGGAAAGCGTCTACGGGATTAAGGAAATACAAATAAAGAAAGGGACAAATGAATAGTATGGAGAATACACATGTCTTTGCTTCATCAAAAAGAAATTAATAAGAAATTTATGTACTAGAGTTGTATAAACTCAAAGATTGAGAATTGAATGACAAATTCTAATAACCTTTATAATAAGACCTTAATAAAAGGTACCAGAAATGAGAATTTTAATCGAGATAGACTGGGAATCCGAATGTGGCGTGCAACCTAGTTCGCATATATGCAAGAGGCAAAAAGTAAGACCTATCGCATGTCATAATCGAAGATACCCTAGAAAGCATGACTCAAGGTAAAGCTACACCGACCCTGGAACTTGAGTCATGGAGATTTGGGGTGAGAAAAAACGAAAAACCCCATCCAGGAGAGGTGCCTTACATTTTTAGTCTAAGTTCATAATCTTAGATTGAAAGACAGAGGTGAGAAAGTCTCTCCTAAGGAGTGCGAGAAACTCGATCGGGGCACCGAGGTACACGGTTGAGTCAAGAGTGCGGGGGCATTAGAGCCTACCTTACCATTCTTGACAAGTCCTGACTATGATGCACTCGGTCCGAAGATACCCCACTTAGGGTGCGATCTCGTATCCATAAACCCAATCGGTGGAGGGATAAGAGATTGCGAAATCAACTGGTTGTTGTATTACCGGATGGGAGGAGCCAACCTTAACCCGGTGATACAGGTGTATCCTTACTTCTTTAGGGAACTTAGTTAACCTCAAGCTAAGTTGAGGGAAGAAACCTAATCTAGGCATGAATCCTTGTTTAGGCGGAATTCCTAGTTAGGGAAGAGTTTTATTTTAGGCAATACTCTTAGTTTGGGAAATAAATTCCTAATATAAGTCCTTGGTCTACTGAGAGTACGATGAAGGATATAAATAGAGGGCTTTGGCTAATAGCTAAGGATACGAGATACTAGGCACGATGAAAACCTAGAGAAAGCTTACGACAATACTTGTGCAAGCTTAGCAAACAGTTTAAGATTAATCCACTATTTAGAGAAGATTGTGAGCGTAACAAAGAGAGAATTGTAATCGTTTTCTTGTTCATAATCTAAGAGAAGATATTTTCTTGAATTACTACTTTTGTTCGTTTTCTAAGCTTCTCGTCTATTATTATTCTAATTCGCCTTTATAGTAATAGTTACCAAAGGTACGAGAGATCAATACATATCAAGTTGGCATCACGAGCAGGTTAGTTTTTAGGGTAAATCCATGTGGTTTATGGTTTTCACTAGATCTCTCTACATAAAGCTTGGTGAGGTACTCGAGAAGTTGGAAGATGTTAAAAAAATAAGGGGATCAAGGATTACAAAGTCAGATGGTGATCCTAAGGAAGGCGAACCACAAACTATGGAAGAAAAGGTGGCTACGCTGCACACAAATATGAAGTCAATTCAAGTTACCCTTCAGGACTAAGTGAATGTATTCGTTCTCATACACGTAAGTCGGAGACGAAGAAAAAATTATACCTTCACCTGAAGCTTCGGAAAAAGATGATTCGGAAGAAGACGATTCAGAAGAAGAAGAAGAAGAGGAAGAAGATGAAGAGGAAGAAAAGAAGAAAGAGTTTCTTAAAAATCCTACATCAACTAAACCTCATGGTAAGAGTCTGAAAATTATTTTCGTGTTGATATTCCACTTTACGATGGGAGTGTCGATGCATAAAAATTAGATGATTGGATTGAACGTCTAGAGACGTATTTTTCTTTCTTTGAATATGGTTGAAAGGAAAAGATTGCTTTCGCGGCATTGAAGCTACAAAAACATGCTCTAACCTGGTGAAAATCTTATCAAAGACAAAACCTAGGTAAGGGAGTATTGTCGTGGAAAAGATTCAAGGCGGTTGTAAGGAAAAAGTTTTATCCAGGTTGGCTACTTGAGAAGCAGACTTACAACCAAACCGTACAAGAATATACTTCGAATTTAAGAATCAAGCTATGATTTTGGACTTACACTTGGGGGATTATGTTATCTACATGAAATATATTTTTGGGTTCCATGAGTATATACGGAAGGAGTTGAAGATATTTTCGGTGGATACTATCTCCGAAGCAAGTATAAAATCTAATGCCATTGAGGGCAGGCTTAAGAAAACTGATTCAAAGGGAAATACTAAGGTGAAATCGGAGGCACCATTGTGAAAGGAGGTGAAAGGAGCAAAGAAGAAGGGAAGTCTAGTGATAAGGAAGGTTTGTCTTCCAACCATTGCAAGCAAACAGGTCACATTGTCGACAAGTGTTGGGTTAAGAACCCTCATCTAAAGCCTAAAGGGTTGCAGAGGAAAGAAGCCAAGAAGGCAGCACTATTCGCTCAAACTCCAAAAGAAGTCCACGGACTAACGGAACCCAATTCAAAGCTTTCTCTTATGACAGGGGAAAAAGAAAGACCTTCAAAAGATGATCCTAGGGAGTAACTCTTCACTGTGAAGATGCAAGTCAAAACTTCACTAGTTGATGTTTGTTATTGACCCTGGAAGTCGAGGAAGAATTTACTTTCAAATTCTTTGGTGCAGAAGTTAGGTTTGAAGACTTTCAAACATCCAAAACCATACCCTTTAGGATGGCTTCAAAAGGAAGGGGGCTTAAAAGTTTCACGAGCGGTGCACGTTCAAATTTGCTCTAGACGAGTCATATATTGATGAAGTTACATGCGACGTAGTTCCTTTGGATGTTTGTCAGGTGGTACTAGGTAGTCCTTACCTATGGGATAGAGATGCAACTCTACACAGGAGGGAACAAAAGTACACCTTTACCAAAGATGGAGAAAGTTTTGTGATTCGGGATATTGATTCCCATCTTGAGGAGAAAGTTTGATCACATCCACTCGGGCTAGCGGTTGGTGAATGCTAGCACGAAGTTCATTCTCCTTGTGATCCGTTCTCTTTAGGAGAAGCCGAGTGGAGTTTGTTTGCAGCCTTGACTGTAGAACAAGAAGATGACCTAGAAAGGTTGAAGTTGAAGTACAAGGATTTATTTTCAGTTGTCACGGGATTACCGCCAAAGAGGAGTGTGGAGCATGAGATCATGTTGACTGGGGAGAGTTCTCTTCCTAATGTAGGTCTTTATCGCATGACCATAGAGGAATCTAATGAGATCAAGAAACAAGTCCAGAACTTCTAGAATTAGGAATGATAGTGCCAAGCGCTTCACCTTGTGGAACAACGGTGTTGTTTGTTCCAAAGAAAGATGGAGGCTGGCGCATGTGTATTGATTATAGAGCATTGAACAAGATCACAGTCAAGAATCGTTATCCTTTACCTAGGATAGACGACATGATGGATCAGTTGGAAAAAGATCGAGTCTTTACAAAGTTATATTTCAAATTGGGATATCACCAGATGAGAGTTCGAAGATGATACATGGAAAAATGCTTTCAAAATAAAACAAGGCTTGTTCGAATGGTTGGTGATGCCTTTTGGTTTGTGTAATGCTCCAGCAACGTTTATGCGTTTGATGAATGATTTGCTACGACCTTTTATAGAAGATTTTTTGATTGTTTACTTGGATGATATCCTAATATACAACAGAACATGGGAAGAGCATCTCGTTCACGTTGCAAAGGTGTTTAAAGTGTTACATGAAGGCCAACTGAAGTTGAACGTAAATAAGTGTGATTTTGGGAAGAAGGATTTAGTGTATCTAGGATTTATTGTTGGTGGTGGACAACGGAAGATTGATCCAAGGAAGGTTGAAGTGATCACTAAGTGGCCTAGACCTAGTAATATAACTGAGGTCAGGAGTTTCTTCGGGGCTTGAACCTATTTGCGTAAGTTTATCCGGCATTTTTCAAATATTGCAGGACCATTACATGGTTTGACGGGATCTAAGGCAAAGTTTGAATGGCAGCAAACCCATGAAGACGCTTTTCAGTTACTAAAAATAAAGATTTCAGAAGCACCAGTGTTGGCATTGCCTAACCTACAACGTACTTTTGAAGTTGAGACCGACGCTTCTAATTATGCATTGGGAGGAGTGTTGTTACAGGATGGTAAACCAGTGGAGTACCATTCAGAATTGTTCTTAGGTTCTATTAAGAACTACGCACCTTATGACAAAGAATTTTATGCTTTATATCAATGTATCAAACATTGGCGAGTGTATCTCTTAGGTAAAGAAGTAGTGGTACATTCAGATCACAAACCGTTGGAGTATCTACATGCACAAACGAAACTACAACAAGCCCGGCACATGAAGTGGATGTCTTACTTAATGAATTTTAATATTCTCATTAGGTACAATAAGGGAGTAACAAACAAGTTGGAAGATATGTTATCTCGGCCTCCAGTTCGAGCATTAATGGTGGCCATGAGAATTCAGCCAATTGTCCCTCAAGAGTATGCGGAGTTATACGCATCCAGCAAAGACTTCAAGAAGGTGCTAGAAGGTGTAAATAGTGGTTTGAAAAGCGAATATGAACTCCGATATGGATTGTTATACAAAGGTCGGTTACTTTGCATACCAGAAGATGGAGATCGTTTACGGTGGTTGAGAGAGGCACACACTTCCGAGTTCTTTGGACACTTTGGGATGAATAAAACTCTACTTAACCTTCGAAGTTATGTCTTTTGGCCGAAGAAGTAAGATGATGTGGCTAAGTTAGTTAGAGGGTGTAAGTTGTGCGGACATCTAAACCTTCCAACGAAACGTGGATTATATCTACCATTACCAGTACCATCAAGGCCTTGGGAGAGTATTTCTATGGATTTTCTTGGTGGGTTACCGAAGACCAAGTCTGGTCATGATTACTTGTTCGTTGTGGTCGACCGATTCAGCAAGATGATTGCATTAATTCCATGTACAAAGACGGTAACAGGAGCCGGTGTAGCAAAGCTCTTCTTTGAGCACGTGTGGAAGCATTTTGGTTTTCCTACTTCGATTATTTTTGATAGGGATAGTCGATTCCTTAGTCACTTTTGGGATTCTTTATGGAAGATGATGGACACTAGGTTGAAGAAAAGTACAACTTTTCATCCAAAAACAGACGGACAAACAGAAGTGGTCAATAGGACAATGGTTCACATGTTAAGGGGATATAATTCTAAGCATCCTAAAACTTGGGATAAGAGTTTACCGTAGCTACGATTTGCTTTCAATAGAGCGACTCCACGATTCTTTGGGGAAATCTCCTTTCGAGACGTGCTATGGTTATTTACCACCTAGTCCTTTCGATCTAGTATTTTCTAGTGACACCTCAATGGGGGGAAAGGAAGGAAGTGAACGGCAAAAGGCACAAAATTTCTTGGAGAAGATATCTCGATTCATGCGAATGTTGAAGCGCAACTAAAGAAGTCACAAGCCAAATACAAAGCAAAGCATGACAAGAATCTTGTACCTTGTAATTTCGGTGTTGGTGACTTGGTATGGTTAAAATTAGGTAAGGAACGATTGAATGAGGAAGGTAAGAAGTTGAAACCATTGAGGTATGGACCATTTCATATTCTCGATCAGATTGGTGACAATGCCTTTCGTCTAGATCTGCCACCTTATCTAGGGATGTACTCGGTAATAAATGCCGAATACTTGAAGTTGTTTGAACCACCATTACTTGATGATGACGACGACGACACTATGATCTTACCGCAAGTAAAAGACTTATGGTTTGATAGAGAGGAACCACTCAAGGAAGACTGCATATTGGAGCGAAGAGTGACTAAAACACGACAAGGAGAGAAAGAAGCTTTTTAATTGGATGTAAGGGTCAAGTTCTAGCAAGGCTAAGTGGTTTAACAAGGGAAAAGGGACTCTCGAGTTCCCTAACCTTCATTTTTAACTCTCACAGAGTTCAAGTTCTTAAAGGGGGACCCATGATACGGTGTATCCGTACTCCTTTAGGGAACTTAGTTAACCTCAAGCTAAGTTGAGGAAGAAACCTAATCTAGGCATGAATCCTTGTTTAGGCGAAATTCCTAGTTAGGGAAGAGTTTTGTTTTAGGCAATACTCTTAGTTTAGGAAATAGATTCCTAATATAAGTCCTTGGTCGGTGAGTACGATGAAGGCTATAAATAGAGGGCTTTGGCTAATAGATAAGGATATAGATAGTAGGCACAGAAAACCTAGAGAAAGCTTACGACAATACTTGTGCAAGCTTAGCAAACAATTTAAGGTTAATCCACTTTGTTTAGAGAAGATTGTGAGCGTAACAAAGAGAGAATTGTAATCGTTTTCTTGTTCATAATCTAAGAAAGATATTTTCTTCGAATTACTATTTGTGTTCTGTTTTCTAAGTTTCGTCTATTATTATTTTGAATTCCGCCTTTATAGTAATAGTTACCAAGGTACAGAGATCAATACGTATCACTGGGTAGAGGTAAGCTTCCTTGAAGGGGCAACCAGGGGGAAGGACGGCACCCTCCATTAGGGAGCTGAATTGTGTCAAAAGACGTAAATGTCATGAGGCTTTTTACTCACTAAGTATTAAGACTTGTAATATTTATGCAATAAAAAAGCAAGAGGTAATAGTACAAGAAAAGATAATACGAGATCAATGGGTCGATACATTATAGTGTAAAGACCGCTGCGATCACGTTGCATGAAATAAAAAAGGCAGATTAAGGCAAGATAAGACCTTTACATAGAAAGGCAAAATAAGACCTCATGAGAAAAATAAAATTGAATAACTAATTTTGTTTTGCGGGAATTCTGAGAGAGGAAAAAGGGTATTATGAATTCATTCGCACCAAATACATCGAATAGTTTGAAATAGTATTAATTATACTATCAAGATGAGCCAACTAACAAAGGCAAGAATGGGAATGTAAAAGGAATGTTATTTGCCCCATTTGATAGTTTCATATACATGCGAGAAAGAATGATATTTTGGATAAGAATGCGAACAAAAGGAAGTTTATATTAAAGAAGTGAAGATTAATACTTAAGAGGTGCATATTTTCAAGATTACAGACAACTAAAAATGATTAATCTTCATTTCCTTCGTCTCGCTCAGCCTCAGACTCGCTTACTTCTTCTTTAGATTCTTCATCTTCTCCATCACTATCCAAAATGTTAGGAATAGGTTCATTGTCAGGAACCTATGGAAATCTATACTTTGATAGAGGAATGTTATTCTCAATGCATACTTTTCTAACAAAGAGCTTCACTAGAACGATTAGCGTCATTACTATTATTTGAAACCATAGTGACGAAATTTTTCTTTAATTGCGATACTTGGAGTTGCGAGCAGATAACTCTTTTTCTTCAGAAGATAAGCGAGTCTTTAATTCTTCAATTTCTTGAAGATAATCCTTCTCCTTCTCTGCGAAATATGAATAAGCAAGTTAGGAGGAAGATAATTTCTTTGTTATTCTCAAAGAAAAGACAAGTATTAAAAGAGCAACATATGACCTTCATAATTGGAAACAATCTCTTTAACCAGTGCGGAATGTTCAGTTTGAAGGCTCACGTTTACAACTAAATTCTTCCTAGCATCGTTCAGAACCCAAGCAGCCCAAATAAATTTAACTTCACTTTCTATGAGAAGTTGAGAACGAATTAAATTTCTTTCCTCATGAAGTACATTCTTTTCGCTCAAAGTGAATCACGTTCTTTACGAACTTTAATAATAGATTCTTGGAATTTTTCTAGTGCCTTAGCACCCTTAAGAGCAACCTCATCTTTATCACTAATAAGCTTATTCTTCTTCGTCTCCAAGACTTGAATTGTTTCTTTACTCTCCTGAAGACGACGCTTAAAGTTGTTAATTGTATTCAATGAGCTTCTATGGTCTTTTCTAAGAGCAGCATATTTCAGTCTTAACTTTTCCAAACTCAGACTCTTAGATCCTTGGGTAGGGTAATTATTTAAAGAAGAGTTAAGATGTTCTAAAAGGGTTTCATCATCAGGGAGATTGGATGCCTCATCCGACAAGTTATAAATGTCTGCGAATATAAAAAAATAAGAAGTGCGAATTATCGCATAGAAATAGAAGAATGGGGAAAGTAAAGATTACATACCAATGATTTCATCATTTCTTTCTCGGGCTCTGCGAATCAGTCCCGTAATTGGTTGAGTTCTCGGTTTTAAGTCTTATGTTTTCGGTTTCCGGCTTAAGAAGTTTCCTCGATAATCTGAAGAGATTACATAAGACAAAATGGGCTCAGTGCGAGAACACAAAGGAAATATTATAGACAAGAGTAAGGTAATACTAAAGAAAAGACAAAGAACAAAGTTGCCAATATTACCAAGGAACTAATTGTATATTGGAGATTTAGATTTATCGCAGAGGCAGATCCGCGAAGAGATGGATCATCCAAAGTAGGAGCATCGCAGATCCTTGAGACCATTTTAAAAGCACGATTTAATTCTTCATTATTAGCAACAGTCAAAAGATCCCCGAGAGAAAAAGATTAGATAACTCTTTCGGGAGAGGAGGAGGCGATGAATCTTCGAGGAGTATTGTCATCACTAGACTCCAATTTGAGTAAGAATCATATCTTTTTAAGCTTTTCGGAAAGGTCATCCGTTGAAGAAGTCATTTTGGACGATGATTTAGACGCGAGTTTTTTAGGAAGATCCTTGCCTTTACCCGAAGTCTTAGCACCCAAATATTTCATCTACGCGAATAATCAAGATAAGAAACAGAGGCAACAATATTGTTAAAAATAAAAAGAGAATTTTTCTTACTTTCTTATTCTACGAAGATGATACATCGTGCGAAGCCTTGGCTCTTTTAACAACCTGCACGGAAGGGAGTAGGGAAGTAAGAAGAAATTGAGAGTACTTATATAAAGATAAAAACTATAAAACTTCGAACAGTTCAAATTGTGCGATATTAAGAGTACTTATGTAAAGATCACATACCATTTTGTTTTTCTCGATTTCGAACAGTTCAAGTTTACAAGGTTGATAAGAAGAAAGTTTCTCGGGAAGTGGAAGATCGAGCCATCCTCGGCCTTACCGAAACATAAGGACCTTCTAGAATGGCACGGCAATTAAGCCAGCTTGAGTCATTAGATCTGCGGCGAGTTCTATTGGATTTGTCATTCCGAGTCAACATCCCGCATGATCTTCTTATCTTCAGTAATACCATCTTTTCTTCTTAAGTGAACGACCCATTTAGTTGCATTACTTTTCATAATTCCAACATAGTAATGTTTGAAGAAGTTATCAAGAGTGTATTTGGTAGAGTCGATGATCTTATCACGGTGCGATTTGTTTCGCACTTCATAAGGATAAGAGGTCTCTAATACGGCTGCGAGGCGAGAATATTCCAATGCTATTCTAATCGCATCACCACTTAGTTGGAATATTCCTCGTGCGAATCGATCATCAACAAGAATTTTACGTAGCGCCCCCTAAGCTAGCGGCTGATTAATCAAGAGATTAACTAAATAAAGAGGCACTAAGAATCTAAATCATTTACTTAAACATTCAATTTAGAAATCTGCTACAAAAACTTAACCCAAAACTCACCCCGCTCAGAAATATATATATATATACAAATTCTCCTCTCAAGTGATACATATACAATAGTCATTTGGTTTGCGAACACAATATACAATGTAATAAACATAACGGAAAGTCAATGCCACAAGCTTCATTGCGCAACTCGATCTGTCTACGAGCGAAAGTGGGAAAGGGTGAGCACATCATCCCTAAAAGGGTGCCCGTAGGAATAACAACTAGCTTTCAAGTAAATATTAATATGATTCGAAGACAATGCAGGTTTTATCGAAAGTCGGTAATACAAGGAAAGACAATAAAACATAATGTAAAAGCTTCTTCATATACATCCATAAATAACAGTAAACATCCATGTATGAGATGTGTGTTGCCGCACATAAGGGAAGAGTAATATTGATGTCAATTCCATGGCAAATAGGTAATCTTTGCGGTGTATCTCCCTAGCCATAGAATCATCGAATATATATAAAGGAATAATAATATTGCGGTGTATCGCCCTAAGCTAGTGTAATATTGCGGTGTATCGCCCTAGCTATAGAATGCGATATTGTGTCGGCACACATCTCATACCACACAGAGAGATATGCATGAATTTCACAACACCAATATTGATCTGTAAAACAATAATGAATACAAGAGAGTTCGTTATCGATTCCCACCTCTTTTGATGACAAGCCTCGCCTACCTCGAGATGTTCAATCCACTGGATCATCCTTTGAATTGATCGTTGTTAATAAAGATTAGCTTGTTAATCACACAAGAAGTCTAAGAATCTAGCCAGAAAGGCTCACACAAGAATCATACAAGTCTTTCTAATAATCTAGGCCCATTTAAGGTTCTACATCTTTTATTTATCTATCTTTAGCGCATCTAAAGGTTTACTAATTCAATTAGATTGGTTCTATAGTCCATTAGATATGTCTTATGGATATCTACAACTTTGTAGAAGAAGCCAAAGGCTAATTCAGACCATAAGAGGTCCAAAACATCAAACTAAGAATACATGGCTCTAAGCCCAAGTCCACTAAACTCGGCCCATTAACCTAAGGCCCAGCCATTATGGTCAACTAACGGTCACTGACGGTCAACGGGTCAATTAACGGTAAACGTCAGTCAAAGATCGTCCAGGTCAAATCAAAGGTCAACTGAGTCGAAACGGTCAAGGTTTACTGAGCCAAGTCTGGTCGGATCTGTCACTGAGTCAAACTGATTCAAGACTGGTTAACTCAACTCGGTCGGATTAACTGAGTCGGACACACGGGACATCGACTAGGATGACTAACGGCTAATTCTATTTTACCAACCCGACTCTATCATTTGATAAATACATAACAATTCACTATAACAAGATTCTACAATTCACAACAAAAACTAAGTTTACCTGCAAAAGCAGTAACAAGCTTTCCCCTAAAGATTTACCCAGCAACTTCATCTAACCCTCATTCCCCAATTTCAAATCATTCTCAAAGCATACAACACAACTCAAACATACAAATACGACTCCAAGAGTTCCGCACAATTCACAAACTACTTTAACGAGTTTAGCTCAACAATTCTTCCTGCAATTTACTAACATCTCTCAACACCAATACCAGTTCAAACATACACAATCCAGTCCAACAGTCCTACACTAACATACCACCATTACCATTCTTTTAAATCTTAGCTCAACACAATCAATCCTAGAACCACTATGAGCTCTTCCTGGATTGCACAATCAACCCAAAATACAACAACACCATCACCATAACATACATTCAATAAACTCAACTCAAGTGATGCATTCATTCATTCATACATAACCTGCACTTTCATCTCCACCACTATTTTCATTTCCATTTCCATCTCACTAACACCGCACCTAAGGCTCCAATAACCGCAACTCCAATAACCCCCGCACCGGTGAATACAACACTAACAGTTCCATTTCTAAAGCCATGTTACTCATAAACCACCAACTCACTCACTACACCTGCAGTTCATATGAACAACAATTCAGCGTAATCCTTTTCAGTACAATCTCATATCCACAATCACGGTTCACAGTACCCATCTCACTCTCAATTTCATTCACAGTCACATAAACTCTACAATCCACATAACCCAACTTCAAATACTGAAATTAAACAATATAAAGACTTACCCAGAAATTAGCCTTATATGAACTGTTGTAAATCTAAATAGATCAACCACCACCGGACCTATCTCTTCTCCATCTATTTCATCTTAATCAAATTAATCTTCATCTTTAACTCTTAAAGTAGCTTGGCTCAAGTAACTGAATCTTCAAATTAACGTCATAAACTTCTTCTTCACCTCCTGTTCTTCAAACTCCATCTCTTAGTTTCTTCTTAATCATCACCCAATTCAATTCCCAGTTCAATTTACAGAAAAACCCTAATTCAATTCTTAAATATTCTATTCTCTAATTCAACATCAGAACATTAATCAAAACCTTCCAATTTATCAAACCCATCCATTAATTTTGTCCAACTCTTCTTAATCGAATTCCAATCCAACATGCAGAAACCCTAAATTATCTTTCCCTTTCGATTCAACTTGAACAGCTTCACTTTATCAATTCCATAATAACCCCACGATTCTTCATCCCAAAACATCACTTTATCATCCTCAGTCCTATAAGAACACTAATTCCAGAAACCCTAATTTCTTTTCAACATCAACATCATCTTCTCCTTCTCCTGGAACTCAGAAAACTTCAATTCAAACTTCATCTTCTTCGGTTCATCGAGCTAACTAATTTTCTATGAATAATTCACACGAAATAACTCAGTTCTTACAACCGAGATCGGCAGAAGAAAGAAGAGAAAGAACGGGGAAGAGAAGAAACAAAGTGAAGAAAGAAAGAAGAAGAAGAGAATAGAAGACGAAAAGAGCAAGTGAAAGTATTCTCTCGAGTCGACACATTTTTGGTGATAAGGCTAGCGTCCCATGATAAAGGCACTCACTCAATTGATACGGGCAGCCACTCGTTCTAGATGTAAATTCGCCCTATAACAAATCTGATGATATTTCCTTCATCGATATCCGAATGACACCTTCGAGTAGTTCATTACATAACTTTCGATATCTATCCGACGGTACTGATTTCGTATCTAGATCGTTGTTAGATTAATTTCTATTAATTAACATTCGTGTTAAACTAATCGAGTTATTAATGGCTAAATTGATACTTGGCCAGAGTCCTAATCGCGTTGACGAGCTTGAGGATCGTTACAATTTCATAGAATAAGGGAATTTCTGGGTTATACAAGGGAATTGGAAGGCTATTCAGAAGTTGCCCTAATGAGACAATAACTCTTTGATTGTTCCATTGTTCAGAGTTGATCAAATCAAGATTTAGTTTGGATAAATAATCAGATGACGAAGGAAGAGAAAGTGAATGACCTTTTGAATTGAGTTCTTCCTTTAACTTTGATGAATTCTGTCTCCATCTTCTTACCAGCTGGAGCCATTGAAGAATGGGAATCAAGAAGAGTGAAAGTTATTAAATAAAGATCAATAGCAGAGAAGACGAAGTAAGAAAGTAAGAAGTAAAAAGAAGAAGGAAGAAGATGAAGGAAGATATATAGGAGAAAATAAGTCTCATTTTCAAGATTTCATTCCATTAATGCGAAGAATAAATGGATAAAAATAGGCGGTTAAAAGGACGTGTCGAGATAATCAATGGTTAAGAAAACACGCGTAAATAAAGAAAACGGAATTAGGAAGGGTGTCGGCGAGTTGAATACGAAAGATACGCATGTGCGATATTATAGGATAGGAATTTCTCATATCGTTCACTCTTTAGATTAAGCGAAATGATAAGAGGAAAAATGTAGGAGTGGAATATTACACATATAATGAGTATGCGAAGTGAAGACTATCTAATGTAAGCGAGGACTATCACACATAGTATAATCGAGGTGACGTAGTGGATGATGTCAGCAAAGTCACGAGTATAATGTGATGGTCTATGCACAGTATAAACTGTGCGAGAATGAGTGAGTGTATATGAGCGAATGTAACATACAGTGATTCCGAAAATAGTGGATCTCTTAGCTGTCATCCACTATGTAGATACCTATATAAGGGGAAAGTGTTATCACACAGGAGAGATCTCTTAGTGTGTGTTAGACAAGAAATTAGGAGAGAGAAAGTTTATTTGGATAGCAAGTAAAGTCATTGTAATATCTTGTAACCAAATATAGAACTTGATAAATAATAATAAAAGAATTTTGTTATGATCACTTAGAATGTTGCCTAAATATAGTGGAGTGTGGTTGTAGGATTTCCTGCAACTACAAATTCTGTCTCCATCTTTTTACCAGCTGGAGCCATTGAAGAATGAGAATGAAGAAGAGTGAAATTTATTAGATAAAGATTGAGATCAATGAAAACAATAGCAGAGAAGACGAAGTAAGAAAGTAAGAAGTAAAAAGAAGAAAGAAGAAGATGAAGGAAAATATACAAGAAAAAGTAAGTCTCGTTTTTCAAGATTTCATTTCATTAATGCGAAGAATGAATGGATAAAAACAGGAGGTTAAAAGAACGTGTCAGATAATGAATGGTTAAGAAGACACTGGTAAATAAGGAAAGTTGGAATTCCGGAAGAGTGTTGGCAGAATAGAATACGAAAAGATACGCATGTGCGATATTATAAGATGGAAATTTCTCATATCGCTCACTCTTTATAGTAAACGAAATGAGAAGAGGCAAAATGTAGGAGTGGAATATCGCACATATCAATAAGTATGCGAAGTAAAGATTATCTAACGTAGCGAGGACTATCGCACATAGTAAAATTGAGATGACGTATTGGATGATGTGACAAAGTCACGAGTATAGTGTGATGGTCTATGCGAAGTATAAAGCTGTGCGAGAATGAGTGAGTGTACATGAGCGAATGTAACGCACAATGATTCCCGAAAATAGTGGATCTCTTAAGCTGTCATCCACTATGTAGAATCCTATATAAGGGGAGAAGTTATCACATAGAGGGATATCTTTTGAGTGTGTGTTAGACAAGAAATTAGAAGAGAGAAAGTTTATTTGGAGAGCAAGTAAAGTCATTGTAATATCTTGTAACCAATTATAAATCTTGATAAATAATAAAAGAATTCCATTATGATTACTTAGAACCTGGTCTAAATATATTGGGGTGTGGTTGTAGAAAATCCTGCAACTACAATGATATTAAATTCTATTCCGAAACGATCATTTAATATCATAGTCAACGGATATACTTTTCCTGATGAGACTTTTCAAAAGTATGGCCCCGTGATTCCACCTTATGGACGTGCTTAGAGGTGTAAAGTGTCTTGCAAGATATGACCTGACATTAAGTCGCGTGCTTCACGTGTCATGTCTTTGTCTTTGTCTTGGCGTGCCAACGATTTAAATGTCATGCACGTCTTTGTGCTTTACTAGTTAAAAGCTAGGCACAAAGACAGCCCACGGCACGACACGAATAAGCGTGTCGTGTTGTGCCGTCTTCGGCACCGCGTGCTATAAACAATTTGAAATCACTTAATGTATACATTAAGTCGGACATTATCACAAGAATTTAATTAGACAACATATCATTTGAAATTATTTCAAGTAAAATTAACAAGTTTATTCAATAAAAAGAAATAGTCATCAAATATAAAATTGGATTATTGTCATGTAAATTAATGTTCTAGTTAAATATAGGTGACGACATTATAACAACGATATTGAAATATATTTTCCAAATATTAAGGTATTATATGTGTTGTTATAAATAAGCCACCATAAAATGTTAAAAACTAGCTAGAATAGTGACTCTTTTGTGAAATATACAAAAAATGTGATGTATTATGCCTTGTTATATGGTGTATTTGTACATGTTATGACGTGCTCTCTTAACGTGTTGTCTTTGGTTTAGTCAGCGTGCTTATCCGTGCCGCGTCTTTGTCTTTGTGCTCTTGTGCAAATTAGTCAAACCAAACACGTCCCATTTAACTAACGTCTTTGTGCCATCTTCAGGCTAAAGTCACGTCTTTGTCAGGCTGGGTTGTGCTCAAATTTTAGCGTCTTTGTCTTGGTTTGTGCTCGTGCCGGCACAGCCAATTTACACCTCTAGACGTGCTTTAGAAGTCCGCATTGAAAACGTGACAGCAAAATATGGTGGGTTTAAGATTGAAATTGTTCCGACAGATGATTCAACTCTTCCTCCACTAATCAACGCCTAAGAAGAATTTTATATCGGTGATAAATTAGTTCTAGGAACCAAATGAAATGATGGTAAAAATTCTCTCTTTTTATCTACAAGTCTCTCCAGAAAGAACTTTTTATAATTTATTTTTGGTTTTCTTGATTAACTAGTTTTCCTTTTTATTAGTGGTTTCATTGAGGTTATTGCAAACAACTTTCATTCAACTTCAAGGTTGGACTGGTGATCCTTGTTTGCCTTCACCATTTACTTGGGATTGGGTTGCTTGTGATTCTGATACCAACTCTCCTCGAGTTTTAGCACCGTAAGAATATCTTCTCTATAATTTCCAGTTGTTACCATAGCACTACTCAGGTTTTGCAGCTTACTGACGCTTTTATCAAATTTTATAACATGGGTCATTTACAGATATCTCAATGGCCTTGGATTAACAGGCAGCCTGCCTGATTTTAGTGCCATGGATGCTCTTGAAACCATGTGAGTAACAAAGATATTTTGGTTACTAAAATAAATATTTGATTGAGAGCGAACTCTGTTAAAAATTGTGTTATATGATTGCAGAGATTTCAGCAACAACAGTTTGACACTAGAAATTCCTGAGTTTCTCAGCGCATTGTCTAAACTCAATATATTGTAAGTTCAACATTTGCCTACCACTTATTTTACCTTTGTAGTACTAGTAGACCACGAACGGATATGCCGTTACTATTTCTTTCCAATATATTTTGTAGAAATCTGGGTGATAACAATTTCTCTGGAGAGATACCATGTTCATTATTGAAGAATAACAATCTAAGGTTAAGGTAAGTGAAATTGATTTTTCCTTCAAATCGTTTCATTTTACTTATCGTTCATAGTCAATTAAGTATGGGAAAATTAGGCTAAGGCCCAACCCATGGATAACCCATAATATGAGGCCCTTGATTAAAAGAAGTTTAAGTCTAGGCCCCAAATTATTAAAAGACAATGATACCCTTATGCATATTGTCAAGCCCGTAACTAAATAAAATTTAAATTTAGGCCCAAAATTATTAAAATATTATGTGATGATGTTCCAACCACCTCCCACCAACACAACCACCGTCAACCACCTCCGACCGTCACCGCCACCAACCACCTCCGACCACCACCGCCAACCACCTCCCGCCACCACTGCCGACCACCACCAACATATGGATGTGTACATAAAAGTTACACATGCATATGGCATGTGTATCCAGAAGTTACACATTTATATAAAATGTGTAATGCAAAGTTACACATGTGTATGCAGAAGTTACACTTGCATATGGCATGTGTATCTACAAGTTACACATCCATATGCATGTGTAACTTTTTATTACACATGCTATATGTAAGGTTATCTACAAGTTATTCATCATAAAAAACATGTACTACTTTAATTTTCATTTACAATAAATTGTCCGTTCATCAATTATTACAATTATAGTAATTGGTTGTTTGAACACAATAAACGAATTAAAACACGAGATATGGAAAGCAAAATCCGAGAAATAATACACCATATCCTATAATAGAAATGATTCTTTCCTTTTTTTTGTCTTTCTCGATTTCAATATATTTGCACATCTGCAAACAAGAATAAACATCCATGGAATTAGGTTGGATGGACTAAAAATAAAGAAACAAAATTATAGAATAATTGCAAGGCGAAATTATAGAACAAAGATCACATAAAAGGCACATGATAACTTATCTCACGAAGCCTAGTGTAAAGGAGGAGGAGTTAATTTTATTGTAGCATGTGTAACAAGGAGCTACACAAGCATCTAACTTGTGTAACTAGAAGTTACACATGCATTTGTCTAGTGTAATGAGAAGTTACACATGCATATAAAAATGTGTAAGGAGAAGTTACACATGCAACTGAGTTGTGTAAGTGGAAATTCCTATCATTAAACTCTAAGGTTCCAAACATGATTCCATGACTTACATTGTGAAAAACTCATCTTAAGATAACATTATATGGTGGTAGCACCGAATGAAAGCAAGATTAAAGATACCGACGAACTGACATTCAATACTATTTCATTTGTAGTTTATATGGTGGACAAACATCTGAAAGTAATTAAAGGAAATTTTACCTGAAGCAAATGATGGTTGCGGCAAAATGAAAGAACTAAAAAGGCTGAAAATCTCATTACTCCGTCTGAAGAACATAACCATATAGACCCACAATATGGGATCTGAAGAATTCATTATCGAGACATAATCAATTAGTGAGCAACCGTGAACCTAAATATCGAATAAGAAATGCAGGAACAATACTAGATGGCAACTTCAGAAACTAGTAGTTACACATCTAACTAACTAGTAATTCAATTAGAACGTGTATCTATAAGTTACACATCTAATTAGCATGTGTAACTAGTAGCTACACATCCATTTAGCTTGTGTACCTATAAGTTACACATCTAATTAGCATGTGTAACTAATAGTTACACATCCAAAAAAAGTCAGATAACTTACAAACCATTATGCCACAACCTGCCACACCCATCTGATACATATTCCTCCACCAGTTACTCCTCCTCCAGCTCCAATACCACCACCATCACCACCACCAGCTCCATAATCCTCTTCTAAAACCACTTTTTTGCACCACCAAAGAACCTCCAACTAAAAGTGGGAAAAGTTACCTATACATTGATCAAACAAATCACAATTTTATAAGTTTCATTAGTATTGCATTAGAAAACAAGTTAAGCATACAAATACCATGGCTTGTAACCAACAAAAACCATTTTCAGTAAAATTTTCTGCCAACATATGGAACTTCTAATGAAATTGAAGGAAAAGATGATACACGGTTCAATGTGATGATACCAAATTCCTTATGTTGTTACTATTTAAACAACTAAAATGATGGATGAAACTCAAATCAAACGATGGGTAAAAATGATGAAATGTAGAGCTTCAAAGTAGAATATCAGCCAAGGAAGAGTAGTCAGTAGATACACATACTTAAATGCATGTGTAATCAAATAATTACACATCCAAAATGCAAGTGTAACCATAAATTACACATCCTGATGCAAGTGTAACCAGAAATTACACATCAAAAATGCAAGCCATTATCTAGACACAACAATTATTTTAGCTTCACCTCAACTGCAGTTGCAGATCAACTCTGCCATTCATTAAATCAATCCTAAAACAACCATTTTGACCTTCAAACAACCGCTAGTTGTTATCAGTTCTGCGTAAGTAAATGTATTTGGCTTGTTCTCTATCCCTAGAAGCACTGCAAACCAATTTAACATTCATAAGTACTAGTTTTAAATATCAAAAAAGTGGGATTCATGTACTTATTGAGCTAATTTTATGCTCTTAGCTTGGATCTATCTTAGTAATTCTTAATCATTTGTTACAGAACTGAGTGAGATGTGATGATGCGAGAAAATGATTATAATATTCTGAATAAAAGTTTAGTCACATATATACATAATTGAACTTCAAACTTTACTCCAGATAAATATTATTTACCTTCTTCTTCATCGATATCCGACCCTTTCCTTCTGCAATAAAACACTACAAACATGACAATAAAGCTCAAAACCGCAACAAAAACTACGATGCCAACATTTAAACCACTCTTGCTCTTTTTTGGCGGAAGGTTACTGACAGTTGGTTCAAAATCTGACCAGGAAATAAGAATTAGTAGTTGACGGGAAAGTCTCTGAAATACTATACCTGATATATAATTTAATAATGTTAGTTTACCTGGTGTAACACTAACGGCAGAAATGGATGGTCCGTAAGAACCTTGCTCAGGTATGCAGCAAGTTCCTTTCCCCGCCCAAAAAAGATGAATCTCAAGGTAATTTTGAGACACCTGAACCTTGTAATCCCTTTGAACAGCTCTATTAGAGGCCCCACCTGCCTCCTTTCCTTTCTTATATCAAAATCCTTTACTCGCCTATGCCCCTGAAATAACAAAAAAATATAAAATAAATGGGCATTAGTGCTGCATTAAGTACATAAACAATAGGTAGCTTAAGGTCATAACTTCCAATAGCCTAAATTCAATTACATTTACATTTACAATAGACACTTCAGAATTGATGCAGCCATCAATACCGTTAGTTTGAGATACTTGTACGTATAAGTGGAAATACTACCCAAACTGCCATCAGTATCTGTTATCATTGATTAGTCAAATAAGCCCACTGTATAACACAATTCTACCTGAAGATCACAAATCTAGTTTGTTAGCAACCAAAACAGACATCCTTGATCTTCACAAAACTATTACTAATCATCTCCTCTTTGAAATCATCGCCACCATTTTAACATCACGTTTTTCTCACATTTGATTTGATTCTGAATGTTTTTCTTTATGCATGATTTGATTTCCAAATGGACCACCCCTATCAAACAAGGGGCGCCTACTAATAATATCATTATTATGAGTTTAGAGGATAAAACAAAATCAGAACAACAGCTTGTTAAGGATGGATAGATGGAAAACCAGAAATGTTAGTCGGAGAATAGGGTAAAACAATGACGAATCCAGAACCACCAACTCCATTTCTGAATCTTATGCACATAGCCACACCAAACAAAACCGTTTTGAGACAAAATTAACGAAATCAATATCAAAATTCAAAAATACAGAGAGTAGAATCCTGATTTGTTATCGCTCCAAACACATCTTCTTCTACTAATAACAAATTTATTATCGTTTTTCTAGATCTAAAAGAGCAAATGAAAAATAACTCAAATCGATTGAAAACAATTCAATCAAATACATGAGATGTATTTGAATCAACTGATAAATCCAGATTAAATGACTTAGATCAAATCAATCGGTTGATTAAGCTATAAATCAATTGAAACAAAAAAAATGTTGGAGATATTAGATATAATCTATGGAGAAGAAAGAAAATCCTAGAAAATATCGAATCGAATTAAAATGATTGCAACAGAATAAATTTACCTATTCATCATTTCCGGTGATGAAGTCTTCTCGATCTTTCACTACTGTTTTCTCGATCTTCTTTAACACAAACAAAAAACTCATCCAAAACAGATCTCCTCGATCATGAAACAAGTCTGATGATTTCCGGTGAAGAAGTCATCTCGATCTTTCATTGTTGATGAATGAATCTGAACAGATAAAATTCGCCGGAGCCGAGAGAGAATAAATGGAGAAGAGAGAGAAAAAAAATAGAGAAATGAAATATCTTCTGGTATTCCTCTTGTATAAATAGTAAAGGGTAATGTTGTCATTATCAAAATTCGTAATAATTAATTATGGGCCAGATCTGAAGAAAAATTGATATTTTGAGCCTAGTAGTAACATTTTCTGAAAGTATGGAGTTGATACTGGAGGATCCATTTTTGTGGGGCTTCTAAATATTGAACCCATATAGTAGGGTGGTTCTAGTATTTTTCACATTAAGTATATATATGATTAATTAATTTGTTTGATCTTTTGTAGCGTCACTGGTAATCCGAACTTGTCTATAAACAACAACAACACATTGATATGCAAAAATAATACTGAATCTAGGATTCCTTCCGGAAGTAACAACCAGAACTTTATAACGTCTGCACTACCAGTAGCTATACTCGGATATATAATAATCCAAATGCTTGTAATGTAATAGGTTTTCTGACCCTCAATAGGTGGCAACAAACAGTTTTTTTTGCTCAATATGAAGAAGTTTGAAGTTGTAAGTTGCTATTATTGCTGTTATAAATGCAAGTTGCGAAATTCATATTTGATCTGAATAAAATAATATCAGACTTACCATCGCTCGTGAACCTCCGACTCTATCCTCTCCAGTTTTACCGGTCCTGCTAAAGAGCTATTGAGCAAGACTGTACGCTGCTATTTTATCGTCTCTTTGGCTGGAAAGAAATGAAAGAGCTTTCAACAAAAGGAGAAAAGCATATATAGCTGCTATTATTCTGGATGTGAAGCTCAAACCTCTCTTGGTCGAGCTGCTATTATTCTGGACAAAAGCATATATAGCTGCTATAGTGCTATGTTGAGTATTTCCGTTGATGATATTGTTTAACGACCCTCGTTGGACTTGGACATCTTTTTTCTTCTTTCTTTTTTCTCTGTAAGTTTTAGCTGTTTGGTCCGTTCTCCGAGTTGAACTATTCCTTCGTAAATTCTTATTCTTTGCCGACCAACAAAAAACAGAAATGCACCCCTTGGCTCAACGGTGGAATATCCTCCCATATGTTACAGGACTGTTAGGGGTCTGCTGCATCGTCTTTTTTTTCCACTCGAGCAAGACAAGGTGTGAAAATGAGAATCAAATGCTAAATGGAAACCTCTAATCCTCTTAGTCGAAACCCACACAACAGGCTTATTTTTCTTTCTTAATTAGTTGTAGGTCAAATGTTTGATGTATAATTTTTTTGGATAAAACTTCATGTCTCTTGATTCCTGCTGCATCATGCAACAAACATGACAGTGACACGACTAAACTAACATGTTACTGCTTTTCATTTCTCGCACTTTATGTTATGATACAATTTTTGAAAATGTGAATAAAGATTGGAAAAGAAAATGTATTTGTTTTGTATCACTAAAATTAGACTACAATATCTATAGAAAGTTTGTATCAAACTGATATAAAATGCATAATTGTAAAAAAAATAATTTGAAGGAAGGATTTTATGGTTGTCTACTTTGGAAATAAAGAAAGATCTGATTGAGATGGCGGAGGAAATTGAATTAATTCCGATGGTAGCTATCTAAGACCTTATTAAATAATGTAAAATCTTGTCGTGGAGAATATTTGAATGGACTCAGAGCCTGCCAAATTATAGTACTACACAGTTCAGCCCAACTCATTTCTATGCTATCCTTTTCCGTTGTCATGAACCAGTTGTTGATCCATTCATGGCAGTTTGTAGCTTTCCTTTTAACGTAGTTCATACTAAAATTTAAATGATTACATACTTGAGATGCAAAATTACAATCTAGGAACATATAAGTTAACTCTGCTCATTACATATATAACATCCAAGTACCGTTGATTTTTGGAAGAATTGCCACCACTCTCATATGTTGGGTGCAATAATCAAAATAAGGAAAAAAATCAAATAAGCAAAAGTTATTGATACTTAGCTCCTTTATAATGGAAATGATCGATTCGATGAAACGGACGAGCTCCCCAAATCTATGTAACAATAACAAGGCAAAACTCAACACGATGTCCTTATGACATTAGCGCCCGGCTACAATCAAGAGTGATGCTATAGCCCTCAAAGGACGGATATCTCCAGGATAAAACACCCTACTACACCTACTACTAGCATATGTAGTAGATGCTCAACTTGATCTTGGCAACTCCTAAAAAACCCTTAAGGAAAATCGCGAATGTTAAAGAAATCACCATAAAATATTTTCCCTTGGGGTCTCTCTAAAAAATAGAGAATCCCTTTCCCATAGATTTTACAAAAGTAGTGAATTTATTTATATAATGGAATAATACAACTTAAAAAGATGAACTCCCAGATGTGGGACTAAAAAGCTTATATAGTCTATTAAAACAACTAAAAAGTGGAAACTCCACAGTGTGGGACTAATAAGTTTTTCATTCACAAAAGAAAACAATAAATTATAATTTTTTATTAAACCTTTAAAAATCATATTATATTAATAGTTTTCCAACAATCCCCACATGAATGAAAACTTAATAAAACACGAAAACACGAGATAGATCTTGGTAAACCAACAACCCAATCTCACGATCTGACCTGCCTGAATAGACAGACAGATCGTGCATGTTGAAGTCATACTAGCCATTCCAACGTCATCTCCCTCACACAAAAATGTGTTGACCCCAGGGTCATACTATGGATTGCAAAAATCATATAGTATAGAGAGCTTTCATCTTTAGTTACTGACAAGTGAGACTAAAGGTTCCTTTCACCAAAGTGAAAAAGCATGAACTAGTGAACCCTTAGTGACCCTTAGGTCCTAAGTTCCAAGAATACCAAAACCATCAAAACGAAAATCACATAAAAAGCGCAGAAATACCATTTTAGGCAGAGGTGTCCATGAGGTCTTGAACCTTTGCTTAGTGAGATATTACCAGAATTACTTGCTAGAGACAAGTGAACTATGTCTTGAATCGCTATCGTTTGATTTAATTGCGATAACGACCACGAATGATATCTCTAAGGTTGCTGCCAAGCTCGTGCCGTTTTGTCCAATTTGCCCTGGACATATCCCGTTTCTCAGAATGCTCTAGAGAATCAAAGCTCATATTCTCATAGGAAGCGACCCTTCCTCATTTAGATAGGTGAGTTTCCATAAAGAGTGTTACTGCTACACCACACTTCAATCTTAAACGGAAACTATATAACTCATTAAGACTTCTTAAAAGTCATCATTCACATGCAAATCACACTATCACGTCTACACCATAGGAAAGGGATAGAGAATGAAATTCTCTGATAGTGTTTACCTTTACCCACCAAAATTTAGTTTTCTCATTCGAAACCTTGATCTTGGGATCTCCAGTCAGCAAGGTTGAGTATTCTTCATGGCAAGTTTAATTTATGAGCTTAAGCCGCATCCCCCTCGATGGATTTTTAACTATATCTTTGTACAAACCTTTCGTCAAAGGTTGTGCGATATTCTCCTTGGAATTTATCCAATCAATGGAAACAACACTTGAGATTAGTTATTTTTAGCTTTAGCTATTATAGCTTGGCTAACACAATGTATAGACATAGCTGGCACATGCCTATGCCAAAGAGGAATGTCTTCTAAAAAACATCTTAGGCACTCGGCCACCTCTCGTGCTTTATCTAACGCAATACTCTCATATTACATAATGAATTAAGCAATATAAGTATGTTTGGAAATCTTCCAAAAATAAACCCTCTGCTAGAGTGAAAACATATCCACTCGTAGACTTAAACTCCTCCGAGCCAACTATCCGAGTTTTCATCACAAAGTCCCTCAAGGGCAACAAGATACCTTTTATAAATCAAACAAAAGGTAATAGAGTATTTTAGGTACCATAATACTCTACTAAGTGCATCCAAATGCTCTTGATCTAGACTACAAGTATATCTACTTAACTTACTCACAATATAAGCAATGTCTGGACTCTTACAGTTCATTAAATTCATCAGACATCCTATAACTCTTGAGTCTACAAGAAGAATCGTATGGAGTACACGTAGTATTACAATCAGACTGACTGTATCTCATAAGCACAAATTCAACATAATGAGAATGACTAAGACTATAAATGTTTGATTGTATTCTAATTCTCATCCCTAAGATTACATCAAAAGGGCCTAAGTCTTTCAAGTCAACGTCCTCATTCAGTGCATGTTTTTAGTTGAATTAATCACATCTATGTTTGTATGAACTATAAGCATATCTTCAACATACAATCATACAATCACACAGGCATCCCTAACAAGTTACTTGTAAATATACTTGTCAGATTCATTAACTTAAATCCACTACACATTATCACATGAAGACTCAATCAATATATATTCACAACAAAGTCAGAAAAAATCAGAACACACAACCAAAAATCTATATGTAGAAGTATACTCAACATACCCTATATGAAGACACAATCAACATTTTTGGTTTCTATCTAGTTATTTTAGGAAGAGGAATGGCAATGTTAGTTAAACACCCCCACACTTTGACGCATTCATAAGAAGGTCATCTACCTTTCAATATATTATATGGAGTTTCATCTGATCCTTAAAAATGGTACTCTATTCAGGACCCCCCCCACACACACAAGGCCACGAGTAATCCTGAACTAATCAACAAGGAAATTATCATCTCTTTACCATTGGATTTGGGTTGAACTCATGTCAACTAGTCCTAACGATGTAATTATAAGGGCTTAAAATTACTCAACATTTATGCTAAAAGTTTTATAGCATATTTTGATTCTATACATTTCACTTTTGTGTTCAAAATCCAAACTAAATTTTGGAATGCAAATTATGCGAGGCTAGTTTAAGCATTAACTTATAAGTTTACGGTTCCAGGTCTACCACGAAAAACATTCAATCACGCAAAGAAAGCACAAGAATCAACTATGTTCACTTCATCGTTTTTCCATTAAGCTTATATAGACCCCAAGTCTTATAACCCTTGTCTAAAAAATCACCGCCTAGTTACAACAAGTTTTCTATATTCAATTAAAATCTTAAATATTTTATCATCTATACCGAACAAGATACAAGATTCTTGCATATGCCCGAAACATGAAAACTTCATTCAATGTGAGAATATTACGAGATATAAACTTATGCTCGACCGTTTCCTTTTATGCAACCTCTGTCGCAGATGAGTTACTCGAAAGAGTTTCTCGACATCCCTATCCTCGATAAGAGGTGAACAAGTCTCTGTATTAAAAAATATGCTTAGTGTCTCCATAGTCCACCCGCCGTCTCTCACATTGGTTATTAAAATAACCGCCATTTAACTTGTTCTAGTTTGTTCAACTATATTAGCATTAACTTTCTACTTAGGAAGGTTTTTATGTTGTCTACAATTTATTGCCGTATGGCTAGGTTTTTTACAAACATAAGAACAACCCTTAATTAAAGTAATGTCGTATTCGTGTTTATGAAACATATGTTTCTTATGAAGACTGCGCTTAGAGTTGTGTTTGATGTTCTCGCCTTTGTTTTTTTTTTTTTTTTTTTTGAAGGTTCGCCTTTGTTATCTTTGGAAGACTTGTGTTTATTCACATGCACCTGTTAGCCATGTACCTTTCCCGATTATGTCACAATCTTTGTTTATACTCTGACTAGGGACACAAGATCGTAGTTTCCCAATCACATCCACATTCCTACACCTAGTCAGCTTTTTCAACACACAGGACGTTGCATGTCGAAACATCTGCCAACCTCTGTTAAAACCAATCAGTAACCTACACTTACATCACTAAATCTCAAACGTGTCTTCCGAATTTCGAATACCATCTTTGAATCATCTCACATTAAGTCTAGATTCTTCCTTTGATCAAAACAAACGATTTAGTGCTGGTCCACACCATCATCTATATAATTTTTTTCCACGTACATCATCGATTCACAATGGTAGCTTAGTAGACCTGGTAATGACACCAAATTCATAGTTTTATCAACTAAAACAAAAAATTCAGGATTATTCATGTACACGACGTACACGAGTTTAACTTTGATAGCACCTTAAACTTGGTCTCCACTTTCTTTGCTGTCGTCCACCCTTGTTGGAAAATTTGGGTAAAAACCGAGGATGATAACACTAAAAGAAATTGTTGTACTCATGACTTTCAAGGATCGAATAGATTTCTTTTAAACGATTATTTCTATCCTCCCAATATTAATTGGCGATTGCAACATGTATGCGAAATAATGCCTTCGAGGATACGTTGAAAGCCTTACAACGAGAAATTAGATTCAAGGTTTGCACCCCTTGACCCAATCAAGAACACACTAGAAAGAATTTTGATGATGCTTTAGAAAGAGAGATAATAGGTTGAATTGATTGTTACAGAATGGGAGAATACCTTCACTACTTATAGGGATATTCATGCCTATTGGAGATGTCTCTTCACTTCCAAAAGACACATAAGGTGTCTATTGAAAATGGTTGTGTCTTTTATGAACCATCACACCCTTTGGATGTGCCTCTTCATCTCCAACTAACATCCATTGTGTCTATTAGGATGCTCCCCGTCAGAGCGGCAAACCAAAAAAAAAACTGTTTATTTTCTATGTTATTGAAAATATCCAACAATCTCCCCCTATTTTCAATAACCAAAAAACATGAAAATAAAGTAAAAATTATAAAACAAAGAGTGGTTGCATCACTCGGTGACCCCACGTGCCGAGTGGGATCAAGCCAACGTAGTTCAAGCTAAATTGAGACTAAGCATCTTCAAATCCCTATCGAGGTTCTATGGTGAAACTAGTCTTGAACCAAGTACCCCTTATGATAAAACCGGAATCTCCACACATACTGATTTCTTATATAGTGTGTTCTGTAGCCAGCACGTTAATGGCCATGTGCTTATATCCTGGATTTATGTGTCTTCTTTAGAGAACGGTCTTCTTATCTTAGGAAACGACCTGATTTCCATACTCATATAGGTAAGTCTCGAAGATGTTTCTGCGAGACACCTTGTGACAAAAGTTAGACTTATTAAACATTTATATCCATTATGTTTTCTTGCAGAAACCAACACTAATTAGAAATGAGAATTTTTATATTAGTTCTCCATAATCTCTATCCATAACTTGTTGGTACCACATTGAACCTTGTTTATCTTTTTCAAAACATAGGTTGGGTTTCTGCTATGGGAGATCAACCTTCTTTCACAAATCTTAGTCCCATTTCTTTATACTTCATTAAAAACATTTCCTTTGGGAGACTTTTCATATATAGGTCTTCCAAATTTTTCTCCGTTTCAATGGTTAAGTGAAATTACTCCTTTCTTGAGTAATTGACTTACCGTTTAATGTACTAGACTTGTATGTCTTGACCTTTCATTATACGTCTTTGTTAGAGATGTTATAGATCATAGCCTGATTCACAACTAATCAAGACCACTTGAGATGGCTTCTTCCAAAAATGGGATCTCTACAAGTTAGGTTCTAGGCCATTCCTCCTCATTAATTGCATCTACTCATGCAATCAATTCTGAAAACATTATTAAAAATATTACTATTTGATTTTACAAAATAATTGTAACTTCTTTAGTGATCCTAACTAACATTTACCGTTAATTCACTAGGAGTCATTATAGACTTACATACACTAGAGGCATAGAAAATTTGTAGGCAACTTACTTGATGTTTCAACATGCACATTATTATGATGAGTAACTCCTCTACTCATGCCCAATCTTATACAAATTTATACCCAAAAACATAGACAATGTCTATTTAACATTTTACATTATGTAATGTAAATGTTCATAATTTATGCATCGGTAACATCGTATCACCTCATCGTTGGATATTTGGTCGGCCGCCCAATCTTCCAATACGTTACATTTTCACCGGTATTCCACTTTTCCCTTGATATCATTTAAGACATCCCATTTTCCAAATTTTGGAACCTATAATTCTTATGTAAGAATTATGCTCACACCATGTAAATGGTTGTCTCAACATTTATGGAAGATTTCAAATTTCAAATTTATAATTCCTATCACAAGAATTATGTCTGTGCCGCAAAAGTTTATATGACAATGTCATATAACATCTTTTCCTCCCATTTCATGGTATTCTAAATATCATAAGACTCATGACATAGAACTAAATACATTCACAAACTGTTTAGAAATGGATGCTCACTCATGTCCGGCCAACCAGACTTATCTGACCATCATGTATATGGGAAGAATAAGGAAGTGAGACATCGGCACATAAAAATTTCCTCCATTTTATGACACTCCTCAAATGCCATAAAGCACGACTTCAAATACTAGTCTCTTGATCGTTCTTACTACAATAATTGTTATCTCAACAATTTCAAAGTCCTTGAATCAGATGATAATAAAGTGGTACAACAAGTCAAGTGCAATCCCTATTCAAATATAATTAATAGATTATGAATCCACTCATATGCGATAACTAATAAAAACATCCAAACTTACCAGAAATGCATATGCATTCACCATCATGCCATTGATTAGTATATACCAATTTTATTAAGTCAGATTACTAATCAAGCCATCCACCATTCGGTGCACTAGTATGCAATCATTAAACAGATACGTCCATCACAAGAACTTCAGTAAAGTTCTTTTCGAGAGACATTAGATGGGTGACATTTGTCTCTCTTAACCATTTGAAAAGATACTGCGGTCTATTTTGGTAAATTTCATTTTATGATAGACATGGTTCCAAGTATAAGAATCAATACATGGAAGAAATAGATATGACATGATATCAAAAGAACAGAGAAGGATATGTACTTATCTCGATTCCATGGCGATTTCCCTTAGCGAAAAGCCATCGGGTTATTCACTAATGAACAACATAGCAAGACCATGTTCCCGAATCTAGATGCCAACACTAATTGGAATTTGTTTTTTCAACATCCCTTTCTTTCTCGTTTTATTTTCTTATTCCTTTCCTTGATTCCGAGACAGTTCCCATATATACCAAATGATTCATCAAAATCCTTTTTTCGGAAGAAAACAAAAATCCACTTTGTCCTTTCTCCCTTTCTTGTCCTTCTAGTCACAAAAGAAAATTAATCGATTATCAATATCTTATTTTATATAATATAGTATATTTTATATAATAATAGCCTCAATGGCATCCTTTTATATTTTATATTTTATATCAATATCTTAATATTTTATATAATAATAGCCTCAATGGCATCCTTTTATATTAATTAATAATATTAATATCAATAACTCAAAAAAAAAAAAAAAAAAAAAAAGAACAGAGAGTTTTCATGATAAGAATCAAGATCCCCAAATATCCTTGTCTCTTGCTGTGCGTTCAACCGTATATTTAGATCATCACCAAATATTTTGAAATATTGTGAACCCGTTCACAAAGTCTCTACAACGAAACCCAATATATATTTATTTTTGACGGAAAAAGGCTCTAAGAGAGCCAACCAGGGGCGAAACTAGGTGAAGACTAGGGATGGCTTAAGCAAGCCCAACAATCCAAAAAAGCCATTTATTTTACAGCCTATTTTGAGTTGGGCCATATTATGTGTACCAATTTTAGGCTTAAGCCAGACCCGAGAAAAATGGTCAAGCCCACCCTGCACCCAATTTCAGTTCCGCCACCGGAGCCAACTTTATTAAACTACCTCAAGAAGTGAGGTTTGAAAAGGATACAAGCGGTGGAGAATTAGCATTCCACCACTAATTTACATTTTCATGCATGGAATGTTGACAAAGAATATGAGCAATGCCATTAGCATTTTTTGGAACTAAAACAAAGTTAACATCGAGAGAAAGTAGTTATACTATCCTTGATCCAGCCAAAATCACCGAGTTGATGCTCCATGGTATGTCGACACATTTCAAGAATTGCGCAGTAACATTCGAAGCGTCACCTTCAATTATGATATTATCAAATAGAAATCTCCTTTCCAATTCCATTCCCACCCACACGCTACAAACTTAGCGTACAATTATGAGGAAGCAATGAAGGTACAAGTGCCACATCCTAGAAAATTTCCTGCCAAGTCACGAGGCAATAAGATATTTTGCATTGTTTGGAATAAAAGCGGTGTCAACATTAATTTTAATGAAAGGATATTTGGGGGAGACCAACTTGAGATCTGAGAAGCAGTATGAACTCCAACATCCGTGTTTATTGCATCACTCTAACATAAATCTAATCATGAAGAGCTCTTTTAATCACCAGACTCTCTGAAAAGGTTGTTTTCCACAGATTCCATAGAAAACACATTTTCTTTATGAATAAGCTTTTAGAATCTTGCTCCAACCACTGAGCCAACGTCTGTTGTAAGTTGTTAACCAGAGAAGAATGAGTAACATTTAAATTAGGCAAATCGAATAGAGGATGATAACACTAAAAGAAATTGTTGTACTCTTGAGTTTCAAGGCTCGAATAGATTTCTTTTAGACGATTATTTCTACCCTCCCAATATTAATCGGCAATTGCAACATGTATGCGAAATAATGCCTTCAGGATACAGTGAAAGCCTTATAACAGAGAAATTGGATTCAAGGTTTGCACCCCTTGACCCAATCATGAACACACTAGAAAGAATTCTGATGATGCTTTAGAAAGAGAGAAAACAGGTTGAATTGATTGTTACAGAATGGGAGAATACCTTCACTACTTATAGGGATATCCATGCCTATTGGAGATGCCTCTTCACTTCCAAAAGACACATAAGGTGTCTATTGAAAATGGTTGTGTCTTTTATGAAACATCACACCCTTTGGATGTGCATCTTCATCTCCAACTAACATCCATTGTGTCTATTCGACACAGGATGCTCCCCCGTCGTAGCGGCAAACCAAAAAACAAAACCGTTTTATTTTCTATGTTATTGAAAATATCCAACAACCCTTGCATCTGTAATCTTTTCTTCCAAATCACCTAATAAATTCCAGACAACTTGTTAACCAAAGACATTCACCACCGGGAACCAAGATCGGTGATCATACAACGTGATAAGAGAACATGAATACCGTCATTACAACACCCTTTTGATCAAACATATCTATATTAATATCCGCTTCTTTGTTCAAGTTTATAAGTGTTGATGGTGGATTTTAGATAAGGGGTAAAATCGTAAAACCCCATGACCTAGTGTTACCCGCAACACATTAACTAAGAGCATTTAACTCGTGTGCAAATAATTAATAGGGGTATTTTTTCAAAATACCCACAGGGTTTTCAACACAGAACCCTAATTCCAAACCAAGCCGCATCACATCAGCACCATGGCTACAATGCCAAACCAAACCGCATCATGCGCACCATGGCAACAATGCCAAACCAAGCCGCATCTCGCGCACCATGGCAACAATGCAAACCAAGCCGCATATGCGCACCATGGCAATAATGCCAAACCAAGCCGCATATCTTGCGACCATGGCAACAATGCCAAACCAAGCCGCGTCTTTGCGCACCATGGCAAAATGCCAAATCAAGCCGCACCTCGCGCACCATGGCAACAATGCCAAACCAAGCCGCATACTGCGCACCATGGAAACAATGCCAAATCAAGTCAGCACCACTCGCGCACCATGGCCACAATGCCAAAACCAAGCCGCATATTGCGCACCATGGCAACAATGCCAAACCAAGCCGCACCCTGCGCACCATGGCAACAACGCCAAATTCCAAGCCGCTATGCCTTTGGCCCACGCCCAACATAGCGCCCTAGGTTTGCAAGACTTGCAACTAGGTCAACATGGCCGCACGTGCCATTGGCACATGCCAACACGTGCCGCAAGCCATATTTCCGGGCCGCTATGCCTTTGGCCCACGCCCAACATAGCGCCCAGGTTTGCAAGACTTGCAACTAGGTCAACATGGCCGCACGTGCCATTGGCACATGCCAACACGTGCGCAAGCCATATTTCCAAGCCGTATGCCTTTGGCCCACGCCAAACATAGCGCCCTAGGCTTTGCAAGACTTGCAACTAGGTCAACATGGCCGCACGTACCATTGGCACATGCCAACACGTGCCGCAAGCCATATTTCTAAGCGGCCCATGCCTTTGGCCCACGCCAAACATAGCGCCCTAGGTTTGCAAGACTTGCAACTGGGTCAACATGGCCGCACGTGCCGCAAGCCATATTTCCAAGCCGCTATGCCTTTGGCCCACGCCAAATATAGCGCCATAGGTTTGCAAGACTTGCAATTAGGTCAACATGGCCGCACGTGCCATTGGCACATGCCATCACGTGCCGCAAGCCATATTCCAAGCCGCTATGCCTTTGGCCCACGCCCAAACATAGCGCCCTAGGTTTGCAAGACTTGCAACTAGGTCAACATGGCCGCACGTGCCATTGGCACATGCCAACACGTGCCGCAAGCCATATTTCTAAGCCGCTATGCCTTTGGCCCACGCCCAAACATAGCGCCCTAGGTTTGCAAGACTTGCAACTAGGTCAACATGGCCGCACGTGCCATTGGCACATGCCAACACGTGCCGCAGCCATATTTCTAAACCGCTATGCCTTTGGCCCACGCCCAAACATAGCGCCCTAGGTTTGCAAGACTTGCAACTAGGTCAACATGGCCGCACGTGCCATTGGCACATGCCAACACGTCCGCATAAGCCATATTTCTAAGCCGCTATGCCTTTGGCCCACGCCAAACATAGCGCCCTAGGTTTGCAAGACTTGCAACTAGGTCAACATGGCCGCACGTGCCATTGGCACATGCCAACACGTGCCGCAAGCCATATTTCTAAGCCGCTATGCCTTTGGCCCACGCCAAACATAGCGCCCTAGGTTTGCAAGACTTGCAACTAGGTCAACATGGCCGCACGTGCCATTGGCACATGCCAACACGTGCCGCAAGCCATATTTCTAAGCCGCTATGCCTTTGGCCCACGCCAAACATAGCGCCCTAGGTTTGCAAGTCTTGCAAACCTAGGGCAACATGGCCGCACGCGCCATTGGCACATGCCAACACGTGCCGCAAGCCATATTTCCGAGCTGTTATGCCTTTGGCCCACGCCAAACATAGCACCATAGGCTTGCAAGACTTGCAACTAGGTCAACATGGCCTCACGTGCCATCGGCACATGCCAAACACACACGCTGGTAGCCTAACTTGCAAACCGTGCAAACTACCACCAAGGCATTCCGCACATTCCAAACACACACGCTGGTAGCCTAACTTGCAAACCGTGCAACCTACCACCAAGGCATTCGCACATGCCATTGGCACATGCCAAACACACACGCTGGTAGCCTAACTTGCAAACCGTGCAACCTACCACCAAGGCATTCCGCACATGCCATTGGCACATGCCAAACACACGCTGGTAACCTAACTTGCAAACCGTGCAACCTACAACCAAGGCATTCGCACATGCCACACGCGCCACTCAGCAGCCACTTGCACTCAAGATGCAACCAACACTCGAGACATCGACACAAACTGGGGATGCTTCTTTAGGGTTTTGGTTTGGCTGTCAAAGATGCGGCAGTACACTACGCTCACATTAAGAAAGCGTGAAAAGGAATAAAGCGGTCAAATAAAAGAGGAAATAATGGTGAAAAACGTTTTCGCCCATTAAACCATGCGGTTACCACCTCCTCCCATTATTTCACCCTTTACTCTCTTACTTCATGAGGCCAGGGTACGTTTCAATCTCGACTTGTATAAATATGTCTTACCTATTTCCACCAGACAACAAGTCTCGGTTAGGAGAAATATACTACACTTACACTCTCAGAAAGGCAACTTTGCAAGCTCTCCCAAAAGCTTCCATCTCTTGCAAGCTTCCTAAGCTTTCACTTTCTGATACAAGTCGAGATACTACTCTCCTCAACACCTTTCTTTGCTTCCCTCCCCAAATCAACCCTTCTCCTCCACTTTGTGACCGAAGCAAGTCCGGAACGGCCATTTCTTGGTTTAGGCCGGACTTGTGCAGATCGATCTCTCGAATCTATAAACCTGCTCACGTGCAAAGCACATTTGTTTAGGGTTTGAATCAATTTCTCACTCACCCACCGAAATTACCGAAATCGGCAGAAACGATTTTCACCCATAAACAATTGGCGACCCGCAAAGTGGGAGGATTGATCTATCGGCTACAATGTCGAATGTCGATCTCGTTCTTCGACCCGCATGTCAAGGTGGTAGGGGAAGGCGACTCAATCCGACTCTACTTGCCGACGACCGGTTACCGGTTGTAAAACTACACCAAAAACCGGGGACTCGTCGAAGATGCTACCAGCGATTGGGGACTTGCGACTCATCCGACTCAATCGCCAAACAACCCGGTTATCGTTGTTAAAACTACACCCGAAAACCGGGGACTCGTGAAGACGCTACCCGAAAATTGGGGACTAACTGGCGATGCTACCCGGCAAAGCCGCCTTGCTACTGCAAAGAAAGCGCCTTTTACTTGGAGACAGCATGTTTGCAAGTGAGTAAATTTAGATTGGGCAAGATATACGATCTTTGTTTTTAGGTTCTTAATAAAACCGCCATACTATTGTGTTTTGTGCCTATTGCTAGCACACACTTTCATAAAAGCAATATTCCTTTCCCAAAAACATAATCGAGTTATATTATCAAAACCATTCATCCTGGGAATAATTCAATATCCTCAAAAGCTAACATTTATCTATCAACCCAAGAAATCCAGGAAGACAAAATCCATAAACCGGCGCTTTGTTTGCCTTTTAAAAAAAAAAACCTACCCGTACATACCTACTTTGCACAATAACAATTACCCGTCACTATTAGCAAGACGTTACTACAAAGTGACATTTGAAGAATTATTTATGATGAAGTATTTCCACAAGTTTATGAAAGGTATACCTATGGCTACGGTTTACACCAAAGACAAGAAAACAATAAAACAAATTGAAAGAGAAACGCTAGAGTACATAGCTGGAATATGCTTGCCCACTTTACCACTACCACGCTACCGCTACCACCATGACGTGATAACAAAGCGACGAGGTAAAAAGGGGATCCAACCCATTTCATAAGCATAACACCTTTTGGAATTTGAATAAGGAAAGGATTTCTGTTTGAGCTACGATGTGGGAACAAGCCAATGGTCCACACCATACCGAAATCCAAGCCAAACGTCCATGCCTAACCAGGCGTCCACGCCAAGTCGCCCCATTCCAAGATGATCCAAATGCTTACCGATCGTTTCCCATATGCGCTTACTGATGCGCCGCTGACGCTGCGCATGCTGAACGCTTGCTGACGCGCTTGCGGCGGCACGCTTACGACGACGTGCCGTGCACACATGCCGCACGCGCATGCCGCCCGCAGTGCCACACTTTGTGATAACGGCTTGCATCCTTCCAAATAATAACATCTTGCGCCCTTCTAGCACCATCCTCGCCCTTTGAAACAGTAGCCATGGCTCCAAAGACTTCGTGATCAAACCGTGTCATCTCGGACGATACACTTACGATCACCAGAACTGAGCCACTTCCGCCACCCCAACGGTTCTTCAAGCATGGAAGCTCCAACCGTCAACAGAACGCTACTCCACCATCGTGGCAAGATACCGGAAGATCCTAAGAAGCCGACCTCCTTTTTAGCACTTGTTGATTTGATGAAGACAAAAGATACTTCAGCAGGACGCGTTTATAAATGAAGAGGCTCGCGTCGCTCTTGAACGCCCAAGAGAAGGGGATAAGCAATCCAATTTCGTCCACACGGAAGATCAGAAAGACTTCTCCAAAATCGAAAGCAAGGGAAATCAACAACTCTCCCGAGTTCACGGAGACACTTCTTCCGCACAATGGAAACTTCACCACAAAGTCGTATACATGTATGATGAAACAATTATGTGAGATTCTATATTTCTCCAAGGCGTAGCGTCAAGAAATATTTCACCCCTCAACCGCATCAGATCGGGGAAAGGCGTTTCCAACCCGGGAAAGCCGTTCCCAAACCCCAACCTCTCCTAGAAAGCACGATCGATAGATGTAACCGGGGACTCCTAACCTATGTTCTCTTGAGGGATGTCGAGTTTGACAATGTGACGCAGCCTCCCGACTTCAAAATGGTAGCCGTCAAGGCTCGAGAGTTGCAAGATGTCATTTCAACGTTCTTCCGTATAGCTAGCTCGCATCAACGTTCTCTCCGTAAGTAGCTACACATCAACATTCTCAGCAGCCGCTTCGCTTCAACGTTCGCTTCAACACCACTCCTTCCCCGCAAAGGGTCGTGCCGCCACACTCCTCATATTAAGGAACATAGTCACAGCCAGCCAATCTTCGTAGTCATGGACACCTTTAATCCATCTCGCCAAAACTCGTGATCATGGACACTCGCTTACGCATCCACCAATCCTTTTACTTCCACGGAAGACCATAGAACATCAGTCAATCTACTTTGTTACCACGACAATATAGTTTCTCCCGATTACATCTCCTACCAAGAACCGTTGGCCCTCATTCGTTGATACCGGCCAGAGCTTCACCGCAGCGGCAGAATTACTACAAAGAGGGAAACACGTAAACCATACTTGAGGACTAAGATATACATGGGATCCCTTCACTTTCAAAGCTTCGGACACAGTCTACCAAAATCCTTACCCACAACAAGGTCCTCTACTCTTCAAGGTGCACAAGAATATCATCACCTCTCTGTCTAGAAGACGCCTTGAACACTTTACGAGGCCGCGGAGGATCCCGAGCTCGCACTATCCGAATATGTCATCATGTAATTTCGAGCATCCCAGTGTCACATCCAAAGAAGATGCATCGGCACCAAGTTTTCTCCCAAATGGGAAGGGCCATACATAATCACTAAAGCGTATGACAAAGTGGTTACTACAAGATTATCAAAGAAGATGGGGAAAGCTAGAGACAATCATCAACGGAAAGTGGCTTAAGACATACTACGCCTAATCACTTCCCCGCAACATGCTACATCAAAATTCCTACTCTTCAAGTCTCGAGTTAAATCTTCAATCCTTTGAGGCTCCAAGGCCAAAGCTTTCTCCTCTTCAAAGATGGTTTTCGTGGCAGAAATCACACCAAAGAAGAATACCATCTCTGTCGACTTTCACAATATTGAGACGATGCCGCAACCAAATGATATTAAACTCCAAGGATTCGCAGGTGGATGCTATGTTCTCTCACCTTTGAATGGCTAGCTCAGTAGCAAGACGGATGGACGTATTCTCTATCTCAAAGAATCATTGGCAAAAAGACAGCTTCACTACTAAAACCAAGGCGACGAACATCACTTCACTACTCTCCTGGTAGCGATATGGCCGCATGTCTTCCCATATCCTCGTATAAAGGACCACGAATTCTTTCTACACCAGAAACCGCTAACATTCCGATAATTGGAGGAGAGACACCTCATACGAGTCCCAAACGACGAACCCGCATAGGGGTATTCATGACAAGAGAGCCCTAAATCAGCGTTCTCCAAGTCTCAAAGAATCAACAAGGTTGGATTTGAAGGGAGGGGAACGACTAGGTCATCCTCGTCGAAAACACTAACGCATGCTCCAACAGATATCTCTCGCACAAAAGGAAAATTTTCCATTCATCAAACAAGCGATGAAAGCGTGTACGTCGGTCCACTCAAAGAAGAAGAAAACATACCCCAGTATGATTTTCTTAACCCGAATAACCTTTGTTGGGATGCTCCTTCCAGAGTCAGACCTCGCGCCTTCACCTGGAGAACCTGGCTGGTTAGAAGATGGTTCGTCTCCGTGCGACATGACAAAGAGAGAAACTCAACAAGAAGAACCCTTTCTCAAACGAGGAGATGATGCAATTACGTTGGGTATGAATACGTAACCTTAAAAATGAAAGGAAGCAATGAGGAACATAACGCTTCAGATTTTAGCATGGACAATGCCCTCGATCGAAGCGCGCGCGTGAAGGAAGGCAAAACAAGAAAACTTTGTTATCTGTAGAAAACCTACTCCCTCCTTGTTTACACCGGTCTCGCCAAGCCTTAGCGCAATCCACCTTGCTTCCCCACCTTGCGCCAAGACGCCGCCAAATAGCACGCTCAATTTCCCAACACCACTTGCGCCAACTTCCCAATGACCGCCCAAGTCACGCCAACAAGCACGCATGGCTTCCCTACCTTGCGCCGGTCCCACCGGCCTAGCACGCCCGGTTCCCTAACTCGTCAACTTCCTAATGACCGCCAAGTCACGCTCGCAAGCACGCACAGCTTTTCCACCTTGCGCTTGGGTCCCACCAGCCTAGCACGCTCGCTTCCCAACTCACGCCAACTTCCCAATGTCGCCCAAGTTGCAACTTTGCCCACCAATTGTTACTTGCCACCTCCCGATTTGTGCAAAACTACGAGAGGCAAGGATTCCAAATCCTATTTATAAAAGGTCGAGAAACCTCCTTCAATTTTCTTTACGGTTTTGTTGTTAATAGTTTGTCACCATCTTATGCTTACCTCGCAACAAAGCCCCCTTCCGATCTTAAGCGGGGGACTTAATGTTGATGGTGGATTTTAAACAAGGGTAAAATCGTAAAACCCCATGACCTAGTGTTACCCGCAACACATTAACTAAGAGCATTTAACTTTCAGGTGTAAATAATTAATAGGGTATTTTTTCAAAATACCAGATTAGGGTTTTCAACACAGAACCCTAATTCCAAACCAAGCCGCATACTGCGCCCCATGGCAACAATGCCAAACCAAGCCGCATACTACGCACCATGGCAACAATGCCAAACCAAGCACCATGGCAACAATGCCAAACCTAGCCGCATATCACGACCATGGCAACAATGCTAAACCAAGCCGCATATCACAAGACCATGGCAACAATGCCAAACCAAGCCGCATATCACGACCATGGCAACAATGCCAAATCAAGCTGGCACCTCGCGCACCATGGCAACAATGCCAAACCAAGCCGCATATCAAGGCACCATGGCAACAATGCCAAATCAACCCGCATATCACAGACCATGGCAACAATGCCAAACCAAGCCGCATATCATGCGCACCATGGCAACAATGCCAAACCAAGCCGCACCTGCGCACCATGGCAACAACGCCAAACCAAGCCGCTATGCCTTTGGCCCACGCCAAGCGCCCTAATGCAAGATCAAACCATGGCAACAATGCTAAACCGCCGCAACAAGGCACCGCCAAACATCCACCACCATGCAACAAGGCCATATTTCCAAGCCGCTATGCCTTTGGCCCACGCCAAATAGTGCGCCCTAGGCTTGCAAGACGGTAACTAGGTCAACATGGCCGCACGTGCACATGCCACATGCCAACACGTGTCGCAGCCATATTTCCAAGCCGCTATGCCTTTAGCCCACGCCAACATAGCGCCTAGGCTTGCAAGATTCTGTAACTAGGTCAACATGGCCGCACGTGCCATTGGCACATGCCAACACGTGCCGCAGCCATATTTCCAAGCCGCTATGCCTTTAGCCCACGCCAAATATAGCGCGTCTAGGCTTGCAAGACTTGCAACTAGGTCAACATGGCCGGGTGACGTGCCACGGCACATGCCAACACGTGCCAAGCCATATTTCCAAGCCGCTATGCCTCGCCCACGCCAAATATAGCGCCTAGGCTTGCAAGACTTGCAACTAGGTCAACATGGTCAGACGTGCCATTGGCACATGCCAACACGTGCATCGCAAACCATATTTCCAAGTCGCTATGCCTTTGGCCCACGCCAAATATAGCGCTTCCTAGGCTTGCAAGACTTGCAACTAGGTCAACATGGCCGCACGTGCCATCGGGCACATGCCAACACGTATCGCAGCCATATTTCTAAGCCGCTATGCCTTTGCCCAGGCCAAATATAGCGCCCTAGGTTTGCAAGACTTGCAAACTAGGTCAACATGGCCGTACGTGCCATTGGCACATGCCAACACGTGCCGCAAGCCATATTTCCAAGCCGCTATGCCTTTGGCCCACGCCAAACATAGCTTCTAGGGCTTGCAAGAGACTTGCAACTAGGTCAACATGGCCGCACGTGCCATTGGCACATGCCAACATGTACCGCAAGCCATATTTCCAAGCCGCTATGCCTTTGGCCCACGCCAAATATAGCGCCTAGGCTTGCAAGACTTGCAACTAGGTCAACATGGCCGCACACGCATATTGGCACATGCCAACACGTATCGCAAGCCATATTTCCAAGCCGCTATGCCTTTGGCCCATGCCAAATATAGCGCCTAGGCTTGCAAGACTTGTAACTAGGTCAACATGGCCGTACGTGCCATTGGCACATGCCAACACGTATCGCAAGCCATATTTCCAAGTCGCTATGCCTTTAGGCCCACGCCAAATATAGCGCTCTAGGCTTTGCAAGACTTGCAACTAGGGTCAACATGGCCGACATACATGCCATTGGCACATGCCAAACACACACGCTAGTAGCCTAACTTGCAAACCGTGCAACCTACCACCAAGGCATTCCGCCACACATGCCATTGGGCACATGCCAAACACACACGCCGGTAGCCTAACTTGCAAACCGTGCAACCTACCACCAAGGCATTCCGCACATGCCATTGGCACATGCCAAACACACACGCCGGTAGCCTAACTTGCAAACCGTGCAACCTACCACCAAGGCATTCCGCACATGCCATTCGCACATGCCAAACACACACGCCTGTAACCTAACTTGCAAACCGTGCAACCTACCAACCAAGGCATTCCATGCCATTGGCACATGCCACATGCGCCACTAGCAGCACCACTTGCACTCAAGATGCAACCAACACTGAGACATCAACACAAACGGGGATGCTTCTTTAGGGTTTTGGTTTGGCGGTCACAAAGATGCATACAGTAACTACGCTCACATTAAGAAAGCGTGAAAAGGAATAAAGCGGTCAAATAAAAGAGGAAATAATGGTGAAAAATGTTTTCACCATTAAACCATGCGGTTACCACCTCCTCCCATTATTTCACCCTTTACTCTCTTCCTTCATGAGGCCGTGGCATGTTTCAATCTCGACTTGTATAAATAGGTCTTACCTATTTCCACCACAACAAGTCTCTGTCAGAGAAAATACTACACTTACACTCTCGAAGGCAACTTTGCAAGCTCTCCCAAAAAGCTTCCATCTCTTGCAAGCTTCCCAAGCTTTTACTTTCGATACAAGTCGAGATACTACTCTCCTGCAACTATTCTCTTCTCAACACCTTTTTGCTTCCCTCCCCAAATCAACCCTTCTCCTCCACTTTGTGACCGAAGCAAGTCCGAACTATTTATTTCTTGGTTTAGGGCTCGGACTTGTACGCATTGATCCTCTCGAATCTATAAAGTGCTCACGCAAAGACATTTGTTTAGGGTTTGAACCAAGCCACTCACCTACCGAAATTACCATCAAATCGCCAGAAACGATTTTTACCCATAAACAATTGGAGACCACAATGGAGAATTGATCTATCTGCCACAATGTCGATCGCCGATCTCGCTTTTCACCCGTATGTCAAGATGGTAGGGGAAGGCGACTCAATCCGACGTAACCGCGACAACCCCCTTACTAGTTATAAAAACTACACAAGAAAACCGGGGACTTGTCAAGATGCTACCACTCGATCCGACTCAACTACCGATTTCCCGGTTACCAAGCATAAAACTACACGAAAATCAAGACTCGTTGAAGATGCTATCGGCGATTAGGGACTTGGCTTTTGCATGCACAAAGAAACCGCCTTTTTACATGGAGAGGGGCGTGTTCACAAAACCTATGAAGTGAGTAAAATTAGACCACGCAAGATATACGATCCGTTTTTTAGGTTCTTAGTAAAACCATTATACTACTGAGTATTGTGCCTATTGCTAGCACACACTTTCATAAAAGCAATATTCCTTTCCCAAAACATAATCGAGTCATATTATCAAAACCATTCATCCCAAAATAATCCAATATACCTCAAAAGTTACCACTGTCTACCTAAATCGGTCAAACTTTGAACTGGACATCCCAGATGTCTTTCAAAAAAAAAGAGAAAAAGAACCTAAATGAAAGTTTAACAGAGAAACATTCAAGGAAAATCATCCAACAGGTTTGTTCTTCGAGAAAGTCAACTTTGCATCTTCAAGAGCCGCTCTCTTCATAGTCAACATCTTGAAAGCTTTTCGAGTTCTACCTCCATCGTGCAATCTCCTCGGCCGAAAGGCTCTCGATTGTCACGATCTTTCAACTTTTGATCTCAAAGCAAGGCCTTCGACAAACCACGAAGTGTTGAACTCATTTTCACGCACATGTCGCGTTGGTGCTCCCAATCGACAATAACGTCTTGAAACGGGACCAAATACCTCACGCATGTCCTCGATGGAAGATAAAGCCTCTTCCACACGCTAACCACTCAAATCGACTAGTGACCTTCTTGGTTGTGGCCATATGTCCGTACTTCTCCCATTCCGTGTACAACGCCTCATACTTAGCCAAAGACACAAGCCAAGCCATGGTCCACACCATACCGAAATCCAAGCCGTCCATGCCTAACCAGCGTCCACACCAAGTCAGCGCCCATTCCAAGACGATCCAGCGCTACCCGGGACGCGTTTCCCGTATGCGCTTTCCTGATGCGCTTGCTTACGCGCTTGCTGACGCTCTTGCGACGCATGCTGCCGACGACATGCCGCACATGCCGCACACGCATGCCACCAAGTAGCATCTTCACACTTTGTGATAATAGCTTGCATCCTTCCAAGCGCTAACATCTTGCGCCCTTCCAGCACCATCCTCGCCCTTCGAAACAACCGCCATAGCTCCAGCACTTCGTGATCAAAACCGTGTCATCTCTGCACGATACACTTACGATCACCAAAACTGTAGCCACTTCCTCCACCCCAACGGTTCTTCAAGCATGGAAGCTCCAACCGTCACCTGCAGACACTACTCCACCATCGGGCAAGATACTAAAAGATCCTAAGAAGCCGACCGCCTTTTAGCACCGTTGATTTGATGAAAAGACAAAAGATACTTCACAGGACGCGTTTATAGATGAAGAGGCTCGCGTTGCTCTTGAACGCCCAAAGAGAAGGGGATAAGCAATCCACCGTCACACGGAAGATCAGAAAAGACTTCTCCAAAATCGAAAGCAAGGGAAATCAACAACTCTCCTAAGTTCACTGGAGACACCTTCTTCCGCACAATGGAAACTTCACCACAAAGTCGTACAGTCTATGATGAAACAAGCATGTGAGATTCTATATTTCTCCTAGGCGTAGCGCCAAGAAATATTTGCACCCTCAACCGCACCGCATCGGAAAGCAGGCGTTTCCAGCCTGGGAAAGCCGCTCCCAAACCCCAACCTCTCCTAGAAAGCACGATCGATAGATGTAACTCGGGGACTCCTAACCTCTGTTCTCTTGAGGGATGTCGAGCCTGGATGTAACGCGACGCAGCCTCCGACTTCAAAATGGTAGCCGTCAAGGCTCGAGAGTTGCAAGATGTCATTTCAACGTTCTTCCGTAAGTAGCTCGCATCAACGCTTTTCTCCGTAAGTAGCTATACATCAACATTCTCCAAATAGAACGGTTCGCTCAACGTTTGCTTCAACGCCACTCCTCCCCGCAAAGGGTCGTGCCACCACACTCCTCATATCAAGGAACATAGTCACATCCCGCCAATCTTTGTAGTCATGGACACCTTTAATCCATCTCGCCAAAACTCGTGATCATGGACAGTTTGCTCGCTACGCATCCATCCAATCCTTTTACTTCCACTAAAGCCCATAGAATATCAGTCAACCTACTTTGTTACCACGACAATGTAGTTTCTCCGATTACATCTCCTACCAAGAATCATGTTGCCCTCATTCGTTGATACCAGCCAGAGCTTCACCGCAACAAAATTACTACAAAGATGGAAACACGTAAACCATACTTGAGGACTAAGATATACATGGGATCCCTTCACTGTCAAAGCTCCGAAGACACAAATACCAAAATCCTTACCCACAACAAGGTCCTCTACTCTTCAAGGGTGCAGCCGCAAGAATATCATCACCTCTCTCGTCTAGAAGACGCCTTCAACACTTTACGAGGCCGCTGAGGATCCCGAGCCTGCACTATCCAATATGTCATCATGTAATTCTGAGCATCCCAAAGGTCACATCCAAAGAAGATGCATCGGCACCGAAGTTTTCTCCCAAATGGAAAGGGCCGTACATAATCACTAAAGCGTATGACAAGTGGGTTACTACAAGATTATCAAAGAAGATGGGGAAAGCTAGAGATAAGTCATCAACGGAAAGTGGCTTAAGGCATACTACGCCTAATCACTTCCCCGCAACATGCTACATCAAAATTCCTACTCTTCAAGTCTCGAGTTAAATCTTCAATCCTCCGAGACTCCAAGGCCAAAGCTTTCTCCTCTTCCAAAGATGGTTTCATGTAGAATCACACCAAAGAAGAATACCAGACTCTGTGACTTTCACAATATTGAGACGATGCCGCAACCGGCCGATATTAAACTCCAAGAATTCGCAGTGGACACCATGTTCTCCCACCTTGAATGGCTAACTCAGCAGCACGGATGGACGTATTCTCCATCTCAGCAATCATTGGCAAAAGACAGCTTCACTACGGAAACCAAGGCGGACGAACATCACTTCACCGCGCTCCGGGTAGCGATATGGCCGCATGTCTTCCATATCCTCGTATAAAGGACCACGAATTCTTTTCCGCACTTTGAAACCGCTAATATTCCGATAATTGAGGAGAGACACCTCATACACGAGTCCCAAACGACGAACCCGCATAGGGGTATTCATGACAAGAGAGCCCTAAATCAGCCGTTCTCAAGTCCCGCAATGGGCCAACAAGGTTGGATTTGAAGGGAGGGGAACGACTAGGTCATCCTCGTCGATAACACTAACCCATGCTCCAACAGATATCTCCGCACAAAGGAAAATTTTCCATTCATCAAACAAGTGGTAAAAGCGTCGTCGGTCCACCAAAGAAGAAGAAAACATACCGCATGATTTTCTTAACAATAACCTTTGTTGGGATGCTCCCGCGCTCGACTCGCGCCTTCACCTAGAACCCGGCTGGTTAGAAGATGGTTCGCCTCTCAAAAGGCGACATGACAAAGAGAGAAACTCAACAAGAAGAACCCTTTCTCAAACGAGGGAGATGATGCAATTACGTTGGGTATGAATACGAACTTTAAAAAAGGAAAGGAAGCAATGAGGGACATAACGCTCTGCATTTTTAAGATGGACAATGCCCTGATCAAAGCCGCGCACGCGTGAAGGAAGGCAAAACAAGGAAACTTTCTATATGTAGAAACACCTACTCCCACCTTGTTTACACTGTCTCGCCAGCTAGCGCAATCAGCTTCCCACCTTGCGCCGGTCCCGCTAGCACGCTCAGTTTCCCAACTCATGCCCAATGACCGCCCAACGTCACTAAACAAGTTGCACCTTGTCCCAGCTATCACCGGTTGCGCCAACTTCCCAATGACCGCCAAGTCACGCCAAAAGCACGCATGGCTTCCCTACCTTGCACCGGTCCCACCAGCTAGCACGCCCAGCTTCTAACTCGCGTAACTTCCTAATGACGCCAAGTCACGCCAAATAGCACGCACATCTTTTCCTACTTGCGCTGTCCCACCAGCTAGCACGCCTAGGGCTTCTTAGCTCACGCCAACTTCTCAATGCCGCCTGCCTTCCCCGTCTCTCAATGATGTTGACTCCCCAATTGCGCCACCTCCCGATTTGTGCAAAACTACGAGGCAAGGATTCCAAATCCTATTTATAAAAAGGTCGAAAAACCTCCTCAATTCTCTTTACGGTTTCCACAGGCGTTTGTCACCATCTTATGCTTACCTCGCAACAAAGCCCCCCGCTCCGAGCTAAGCGGGGACTTAATGTTGATGGTGGTTTTTTAAACAAGGGTAAAATCGTAAAACCTCATGACCTAGTGTTACCCGCAACACATTAACTAAGAGCATTTAACTCAAGTGTAAATAATTAATAGGGGTATTTTTTCAAAATACCGATTAGGTTTTCAACACGTAACCCTAATTCCAAAACCAAGCCGCATCTCGCGCACCATGGCAACAATGCCAAACAAAGCCGCATATCACGCACCATGGCAAATAATGCCAAACCAAGCCGCATATCGCACCATGGCAACAATGCCAAAACCAAGCCGCATATCGCGCACCATGGCAACAATGCTAAAACCAAGCCGCATATCGCACCCATGGCAACAATGCTAAACTGCCGCATATCGCACCATGGCAACAATGCTAAAACCAAGCCGCGATATCGCGCACCATGGCAACAATGCCAAACCAAGCCGCATATCGCGCACCATGACAACAATGCCAAACCAAGCCGCATATCGCGCACCATGGCAAGAATGCCAAACCAAGCCGCATATCGCGCACCATGGCAACAATGCCAAACCAAGCCGCACTCGCGCACCATGGCAACAATGCCAAATCTCAAGCCGCTATGCCTTTGGCCCACGCCCGACATAGCGCAAGGTTTGCAAGACCAAGCCAGGTCAACATGGCCGCACGTGCCATGGCAACATGCCAACACGTGCCATATTTATAAGCCGCTACCTTTGGCCCACGCCAAACATAAGCTAGGTTTGCAAGACTTGCAACTAGGTCAACATGGCCGCACCAAGCCATTGGCACATGCCAACACGTGCAACAAGCCATATTTCCAAGCCGCTATGCCTTTGGCCCACGCCCAACATAGCGCCCTAGGTTTGCAAGACTTGCAACTAGGTCAACATGGCCGCACGTGCCATTGGCACATGCCAACACGTGCCGCATGCCATATTTCTAAGCCGCTATGCCTTTGGCCCACGCCAAATAAAGACTTGCAACTAGATCAACATGGCCGCTATTGGCACATGCCAACACGTTTGCCATATTTCTAAGATGCCTTTGGCCCACGCCAAATATAGCGCCCTAGGGTTTGCAAGACTTGCAACTAGGTCAACATGGCGCATGTGCCATTGGCACATGCCAACACGTATCATCGCAAGCCATATTTCTAAGCCGCTATGCCTTTGGCCCACGCCAACATAGCGCCCTAGGTTTGCAAGACTTGCAACTAGGTCAACATGGCCGCACGTGCCATTGGCACATGCCAACACGTGTCGCAAGCCATATTTCCAAGCCGCTATGCCTTTGGCCCACGCCAACATAGCGCCCTAGGTTTGCAAGACTTGCAACTAGGTCAACATGGCCGCATTGGTACGTGCCATTGGCACATGCCAACACGCATCCACGCAAGCCATATTTCCAGGCAAGCCGCTATGCCATTGGCCCACGCCAAATATAGCGCCCACGCCTAGGTTTGCAAGACTTGCAACAGGTCAACATGGCCGCACGTGCCATTGGCACATGCCAACACGTGTCGCAAGCCATATTTCCAAGCCGCTATGCCTTTGGCCCACGCCCAATATAGCGCCTAGGCTTGCAAGACTTGCAACTAGGTCAACATGGCCGCACGTGCCATTGGCACATGCCAATACGTGCCGCAAGCCATATTTCTAAGCCGCTATGCCTTTGGCCCACGCCAAACATAGCGCCTAGGTTTGCAAGACTTGCAACTAGGTCAACATGGCCGCACGTGCCATTGGCACATGCCAACACGTGCCGCAAGCCATATTTCCAAGTCGCTATGCCTTTGGCCCACGCCAAATATAGCGCCTAGGTTTGCAAGACTTGCAACTAGGTCAACATGCCAAAAACACACACGCTGGTAGCCTAACTTGCAAACCGTGCAACCTACTCACCAAGGGGCATTCCGCACATGCCATTGGCACATGCCAAACATACACGCTGGTAGCCTAACTTGCAAACCGTGCAACCTACCACCAAGGCATTCCGCAATCTGCCACATGCCATTGGCACATGCCAAACACACACGCTGGTAGCCTAACTTGCAAACTGGTGTAACCTACCACCAAGGTATTCCGCACATGCCATTGGCACATGCCAAACACACAGCAGCTGGCAACCCACATGCAAATCGAGGTGCAACCTACCACCAAGGCATTCGCACGAGCCATTGGCACATGCCACACGCGCCACACGCGCCACTAGCAGCGCCACTTGCACTCAAGATGCAACCAACACTCGAGACATCAACACAAACCGGGGATGCTTTTTAGGGTTTTGGTTTAAGGTCACAAAGATGCACCGTACACTACGCTCACATTAAGAAAGCGTGAAAAGGAATAAAGCGGTTAAATAAAAGAGGAAATAATGGTGAAAAATGTTTTCGCCCATTAACACCATGCGGTTACCACTTTATCCCATTATTTCACCCTTTACTCTCTTCCTTCATGAGGCCGTGGTACATTTCAATCTCGACTTGTATAAATAGGTCTTACCTATTTCACCAGACAACAAGTCTCTGGCCGGGAGAAAATACTACACTCTCAAAAAGGCAACTTTGCAAGCTCTCCCAAAAAGCTTTCATCTCTTGCAAGCTTCCCAAGCTTTTACTTTCTCGATACAAGTCGAGATACTACTTCCTCCAGAACTATTCTGGTCTCAACACCTTTCTTTGCTTCCTCCCCAAATCAACCCTTTTCTCCTCCACTTTGTGACCGAAGCAAGTCCTGAACGCCATTTCTCGTTTAGGCCGACTTGCATGCATTGATCTCTCGAATCTATAAAGTGCTCACGTGCAAGCACATTTGTTTAGGGTTTGAACCAAGCCACTCACTCACCGAATTTACCGAAATCGGCAAGTAAACGATTTTTACCCATAAACAATTGGCGTATCACAATGAGGATTGATCTATCGCTACAATGTCGATTGCTCGATCTCGTTCTTCACCCGGATGTCAAGATGGTGGGGAAAGGCGACTCAATCCGACGCAACTACTGCACAACCCGGTTACTAGTTGTAAACTACACGAAAACTGGGACTTGTCAAGATGCTACCGCCGATCCGACTCAATCGCTAGACGCCCTGATTTTAGTTGTACAACTACACTTGAAAAGGGACTCGGAATATGCTAACAATAATTGGGGACTAATCAAGCGATGCTACAAAGAAACCGCCTTTTTACATGAAGAGGGGCATGTTCGTAAAAACCTATGAAGTGAGTAAATTCAGACTACGCAAGATATACGATTTGTTTTAGTTTTTTAGTAAAACCATTATACTACTGAGTATTGTTCCTATTGCTAGCACACACTTTCATAAAAGCAATATTCCTTTCCCAAAACATAATCGTAGTCATATTATCAAAACCATTCATCCTTAAATAATCCAATATCCTCAAAAGTTACAAGCTGCCTACCAAAATCAATCAAACTTTGAACTGGACATCCTAGATGTCTTTCAAAAAAAAAAGAAGAGAAAAAGAACCTAAATGAAAGTTTAACAGAGAAACATTCAAGGAAAATCATCCAACAGAGGTCTGCTTTCTTGGAGAAAGTCAACTTTGCCGCTCTCTTCATAGTCAACATCTTGGAAAGCTTTTCGAGTTCTACCTCCTGTCAGCAATCTCTCACGAAAGGCTTTCGATTGCCGTGATCTTTCAACTTTTGATCTCAAAGAAGGCCTTTCAAAAACCACGAAGTGTTGAACTCATTTTCTACGCACACGTCGCGTTGGTGCTCCCAATCGACATAACGTCTTCAGAAACGGTGTGACCAGTCACCTCACGCATGTCCTCGATGGAAGATAAAGCCTCTTCCACACGCTTAACCAGCGCAAATCGACTAGTGACCTTCTTGGTTGTGGCCATATGTCCTTCTCCAGTTAAATGGTGTACAATGCCTCATACTTAGCCAACACCGTGCCAAGCCATTGATCCACACCATACTGAAATCCAAGCCGGTCAGCGCTAACCAAAGATCCACACACCAAGTCACCCCCATTCCAAGACGATCCAGCCTACCGGACGCGTTTCCCATATGCGCTTCGCACGGCGCTTGCAGACGCGCATGCCAGCGCTTGCCCGGCGCTTTCCAGACGTGCTTGCTGGGACGCGCTACTGTGCACACATGCCGCACACGCATGCCACCGTATTGCCACACTTTGTGATAACATTCGCGTCCTTCCGTAGCTAACATCTTGCTCCTTCAAGCACCATCCTCGCCCTTCGAATGGCGCCATGGCTCAAAGATCATGTGATCAAAACGTGTTATCTCTCGCACGATGCACTTACGATCACCCAACCGCAGCCACTTCCTCCACCCCAACGGTTCTTCAAGCATGGAAGCTCCAACTATCACCGAGACGCTACTCCACCATCGGGCAAGATACTGAAGATCCGGAAGAAGCCGACCTCCTTTTAGCATCATGATTTGATGAAAAGACAAAAGATACTTCACAGACGCCGTTTATAGATGAAGAGGCTCGCGTTGCTCTTGAACGCCAATTAGAGAGGGGATAAGCGATCCACCCTGCGTCACACGTGAAGATCGGGAAAGACTTCTCCAAAATCAAAAAGCAAAGGAAATCAACAACTCTCCCGAAATTCACGGAGACCCTTCTTCCATTAGGACCCGCATAATGGGAACTTCACCCACAAAGTCGCATGCCTATGATGAAAACAGCTTATGTGAGATTCTATATTTCTCCGAGGCGTAGTGCCAAGGCATATTTGCACTCCTCAACCGCACCGCATCAGAAAAGCAAAGGCGTTTCCAGCCGTGGAAAGCCGTTCCCAAACCCCAACCTCTCCCTAGAAAGCACGATCGATAGATGTAACCAGGGACTCCTAACCTCTCGTTCTCTTGAGGGATGTCGAGTTGTGATGTGAACACGCAGCCTCCGACTTCAAAATGGTAGCCGTCAAGGCTCTCGAGTCGCAAGATGTCATTTCAACGTTCTTTCCGGAAGAAGCTCTGCGTCAACGTTTTCTCCAAGTAGCTACACATCAACATTCTCCGGCTTCGCTTAACGTTCGCTTCAACGCCACTCCCCTTCCCCCAGGGTCGTGCGCCACACTCTCATATCAAGGAACATAGTCACAGCCCGCCAATCTTCGTAGTCATGGACACCTTTTAATCCATCTCGCTAAAACTTCGTGATCATGGACGGTTTGTTGACTCACGATTCCGGCCAATCCTTTTTTACTTCCACTTAAGCCCATAGAACATCAAATCAACCTACTTTGTTACCACGACAATGTAGTTTCTCCCGATTACATCTCCTACCAAGAATCGTTGCCCCTCATTCGTTGATACCAGCCAAAGCTTCACCGCAAAGAAGAATTACTACAAAGATGGAAACACGTAAACCATACTTGAGGACGGAAGATGTACATGGGATCCCTTCTTTTATCAAAGCTCCGAAGACACAGTCTACCAAAAATCCTTACCCACAACAAGGTCCTCTACTCTTCAAGGGTGCGGGCGCAAGAATATCATCACCTCTCATTGTCTAGAAGACGCCTTGACACTACGAGGCCGCGGAGGATCCAGAGCCTGCAGCACTATCCGGAATATGTCATCATGTAATTTCGAGCATCCCGGTGTCACATCCCGCCCAAGATGCATCGGCACCAAGTTTTCTCCCAAGTGGGAAGGGCCGCACATAATCACTAAGCGTATGACGATGGTTACTACAAGATTATCAAAGAAGATGGGGAAAGCTAGAGACAATGTCGTCAACTAAAGTGGCTTAAGGCATACTACGCCTAATCACTTCCCCGCAACATGCTACATCAAAATTCCTACTCTTCAAGTCTCGAGTTAAATCTTCAATCCTCGAGACTTCAAGGCCAAAGCTTTCTCCTCTTCCAGCATGTTTTCTGCGGTAGGAATCACACCAGCAAGAATACCAGCTCTGTCGACTTTCACAATATTGATACGATGCCGCAACTTGACCGATATTAAACTCCAAAGATTCGCAGTGGACACCATGTTCTCCCCACCTTTGAACGGGCTAGCTCTAGCCCGCAGCCAGGACGATTCTCCATGGGCGCAATCATTGGCAAAAGACAGATTCACTACGGAAACCAAAGCGGACGAACATCACTTCACTGCGTCCTGGTAGCGTATGGGCCGCATGTCTTCCATATCCTCGTATAAAAAAAAAAGGACCACGAATTCTTTCCGCACTTTGAAAACCGCTAACATTTCGATAACTGAGGAGAGACACCTCATACTGAGTCCCAAACGACGAACTCACGCATAGGGGTATTCATGACAAGAGAGCCCTAAATCAGCGTTCTCCAAGTCTGCAGATCAACAAGGTTGGATTCCCAGGGGGAACGACTAGGTCATCCTCGCCGATAACACTAACCCATGCTCCAACAGGATATCTCTCGCACAAAAGGAAAATTTTCCATTCATCAAACAAGCGGTAAAGCGACGCTCGGTCCCACCAAAGAAGAAGAAAACATACCCTAGACAGATTTTCTTTAACCCTAATAACCTTTGTTGGGATGCTCTGCCGCAGTCGGACCTCGCTCCTTCACCCCCTAGAGAACACGGCTGGTTAGAAGATGGTTCTTCTCTGTGCGACATGACAAAGAGAGAAACTCAACAAGAAGAACCCTTTCTCAAACGAGGGAGATGATGCAATTACGTTGGGTAAGGAATAATACGAACTTTAAAAGGAAAGGGAAGCAATGAGGGACATAACGCTTCCCGGATTTTAGCATGGACAATGCCCTCGATCGGAAGTCAACGTGAAGGGAAGACAAAACAAGGAAACTTTCTATATGTAGAAACACCTACTCCCACCTTATTTACACCGGTCTTTCATGGTAGCGCACCAAGCTTCCCAAACTTGCGCCCCGGTCCCGCCAGCTAGCACGCCGGGGCTTCCCAACTCGCCAACTTCCCAATGACCGCCTGTCACGCCCGACAAACACGCACGCCTTCCCTACCTTGCACCGGGGTCCCGACTAACACGCTCGGTTTCCCAACTCGCAACTTCCCGACGATCGTCCAAGTCACGCCGAGCACGCACAATTCCCCTACCTTGTGCGGCCCCTAGCCTAGCACGCCGGTTCCTAACTCATGTCAACTTCCCAATGACCGCCCAAGTCACGCCAGCAAGCACGCACAGCTTCCCTACCTTGCGCCGGTCCCACCAGCTAGCACGCCCAGTTTCCTAGCTCACGTCAACTTCTCAACGCCACCCAGCTTCCTGTCTCTCAATGATGTTGACTCCCCAATTATGCCACCTCTCCCGTTGCAAAACTACGAGAGGCAAAGGATTCCAAATCCTATTTATAAAAAGGTCGAGACAAGCCTCCTCAATTCTCTTTACGGTTTTTCTTTGTTAATAGTTTGTCACCGTCTTATGCTTACCTGTGACAAAGCCCTCTGTTCGGGCTAAGCGAGGGACTTAATGTTGATGGTGGTTTTTAAACAAGGGGTAAAATCGTAAAACCCCATGGGACCTCGTGTTACCCGCAATGACATTAACTAAGAGCATTTAAATCGGTGTAAATAATTAATGGGTATTTTTTTCAAAATAAACAGTTAGGGTTTTACAAATACAGAACCACTAATTCAAAACCAAGTAGATATCACGACCATGGCAACAATGCCAAACAAAGCCATATCGCACACCACAGCGGCAACAATGCCAAACCAAACGTATCTCTTTGCACCATGGCAAAGAATGCCAAGACCAAGCCGCATATCGCGCACCGCTGGCAACAATGCCAAACCAAAGCCGCATCTCGCGCACTCACGGCAACAATGCCAAACCAACCGATATCTGCGCTTTCCATGGCAACAATGCTGAAACTGCCCATCTGGCACCATGGCAACAATGCCAAAACCAAGCCAGCATCTCGCGCACCATGGCACAATGCCAAACCAAGCCATCTCCCGACCCATGGCAGCAATGCCAAACCAAGCCGGCATCATCTGGCCGCGCGGCAACAATACCAAACCAGCGCCGCAACCTGTGCACCATGGCAACAATGCCAAATCTCCAAGCTGCTATGCCTTTGGCCCCACGCCCGACATAGCGCCCTAGGTTTCACAAGACTTGCAACTAGGTCAACATGGTCATACGTGCCATTGGCACATGCCAACACGTCTGCAAGCCATATTTATAAGCCGCTACGCCTTTGACCCACGCCCAACATAGCGCCCTAGGTTTGCAAGACTTGCAACTAGGTCAACATGGCCGCATGTGCCATTGGCACATGCCAACACGTGCCGCAAGCCATATTTCCAAGCCGCTATGCCTTTTGGCCCCACGCCCAACATAGCGCCCTAGGTTTCAAGACTTGCAACTAGGTCAACATGGCCGAGACGTACCATTGGCACATGCCAACACGTCTTGCATGCAGCCATATTTCTAGCCGCTATGCCCTTTGGCCCTTGACATAGCGCCCTAGGTTTAAGACTTGCAACTAGATCAACATGGGCCGCACGTGCCATTGGCACATGCCAACACGTCGCAAGCCATATTTCCAAGCCGCTATGCCTTTGGCCCCCGCCCAACATAGCGCCTAGGTTTACAAGACTTGCAACTAGGTCAACATGGCAGCATTGCCGTGCCATTTAACATGCCAACACGTCCGCCAACCATATTTCCAAGCCGCTATGCCTTTGGCCCACGCCCAACATAGCTCCCTAGGTTTTCATGACTTGCAACTAGGTCAACATGGCCGCACGTGCCATTGGCACATGCCAACACGTGCCGCAAGCCATATTTCTAAGCCGCTATGCCTTTGGCCCACGTGAACATAGCGCCCTAGGTTTCAAGACTTGCAACTAGGTCAGCATGGCCGCACGTGCCATTGGCACATGCCAACACGTCTTTGCAAGCCATATTTCTAAACCGTATGCCTTTGGCCCACGCCAACATAGCGCCCTAGGTTTGCAAGATTTGCAACTAGGTCAACATGGCGCGTGCCATTGGCACATGCCAACACGTGCCATTGGCACATGCCAGCACGTGCATAAGCCATATTTCCAAGCCGCCATGCCTTTGGCCCACGCCCAACATAGCGCCCTAGGTTTGCAAGACTTGCAACTTCAGGTCAACATGGCACGCACGTGCCATTGGCACATGCCAACACGTCTTGCAAGCCATATTTCAAGCCGCTATGCCTTTGGCCCCACGCCCAACATAGCGCCCTAGGTTTGCAAGACTTGCAACTAGGTCAACATGGCCGCACGTGCCATTGGCTTTTTGTATGCCAACACGTGCATAAAGCCATATTTCTAAGCCGCTATGCCTTTGGCCACGACATAGCGCCCTAGGTTTTGCAAGACTTGCAACTAGGTCAACATGGCCGCACAAGCCATTGGCACATGCCAAACACACACGCTGGTAGCCTAACTTGCAAACCGTGCAACCTACCACCAAGGCATTAGCACATGGCATTGGCACATGCCAAACACACACGCGTTGGCCAACTTGCAAAACCATGCAACCTACCACCAAGGCATTCGCACATACAAACACACACGTTTGGTAGCCTAACTTGCAAACCGTGCAACCTACCACCAAGGCATTCCGCACATGCCATTGGCACATGCCAAACACATACGCTGGTAACTAACTTGCAAACCGTGCAACCTACCACCAAGGCATTCCGCACATGCCATTGGCACATGCCACCGCGCGCCACTAGCAGCTGACCACTTGCACTCAAGATGCAACCAACACTCGAGACATCGACACAAACTGGGGATGCTTCTTTAGGGTTTTGGTTTACGGTCGGTCCAACATCACGTACACTACGCTCACATTAAGAAAGCGTGAAAAGGAATAAAGCGGTCAAATAAATGAGGAAATAATGGTAAAAACGTTTTTGCCCATTAAACCATCGATTACCACCTCCTCCCATTATTTCGCACTTTACTCTCTTCCTTCATGAGGCCGGAGTGCGTTTCAATCTCGACTTGTATAAATAGGTCTTACCTATTTCCACCGGACAACAAAGTCTCGGTCGGGAGAAAAAGACTACACTCTCTCTAAAGGCAACTTTACAAGCTCTCCCAAAAAAAGCTTTTATCTCTTGCAAGCTTCCCAAGCTTTTACTTTACGATACAAGTCGAGATACTACTCTCCCGAACTATTACGGTCTCAACACATTCTTTGCTTCCCCCCAAATCAACCTTCTCCTCCACTTTGTGGCCAAGGAAAAATCTGGAATCTGGCCATTTCTTGGTTTAGGCCGGACTTGCATGTGATTGATCTCTCGAATCTATAAAGTGCTCACGTGCAGCACATTTGTTTAGGGTTTGAACCAGTTTCTCACTCACCTACCGAATTTACCGAAATCGGCAGAAACGATTTTTACCCATAAACACACGCATAAAGAGTGATTTTGGTTAATATTTCACAAAATTGGTTAAAAAGACCAAAATCAAAATTTCCTGGGTGAAAAGGACAATCGGAGTTTAGATATTTTTGTTTAAATGGACAAAAATTTAAAAATAGGCGGGATGTGTCCGTTTAATCCTGTCCATTTTCAAATATTTTTTCTTATTTTTATTTTACAGGATGCATCCAGTTTCATCCTTGCTATTTTTAAGTTTAAGCCAGGATGAATCAGTTTCATCCTTGCTATTTTTTTTTGTCCATTTCACCCATAAAATTTTTACTCGTCCATTTGAACCGTGTTTTAAATTTTTTGGACAAATGACCCATTTTCCGTTAATATTTCATGCGTAATGGTATAACGTTTTTCCAAGATTCTTGCAACACCGTAATCAACTCCATCAAGTACACCTTCCAAAGCCCCCACAGTCATCGAAAATTGTTAATCTCAATATCTCCTTCAGGTAGTTCAATTTGTTTGAATTTCTCGTAGCTGATATCCAAATATTAATTTGGAGCGTTTGTCACTCTATTTACCCGACCAGTGCAAAGCTCCATTAACAAGCACCCCAATTTCTTGCCTCCACGGGACCATATCAAGCTCAATGTTACTACTTTTCCAGGAATCCTTTCCAAGAGTATAGAGGTCGACTAATCTGTCCTGATTGGTTCCATATAAATTCCAAAGAATTATCACTTTGTAATCATCAATCTTGCAATCATAACCAAAACCACAAAGGCATATGAAGTACCGGTTTTTTTGTGGATTCGGTATTATTTTGTAGTTCTTGGTGGCTGGGTTCCAAACACAAAATAGTATCCTATTATAACTTAAAAAATAAACCAGACCATTAGAGCAATTCCTATGGGATGAAAAACTCGAGAGTTTTTTCATTTTGCTCCCACTATGGGATGAACAAACTAAGAAAATGGATGTTCAAATGAACAAATCAGAACGCCAAGGCCATGACCAATAACTCGGGCAATAAAATTGGCCGCGTTTTCAACCAAAAAGCATGGCGTTATTTTTGCAAAACTCCAGTAATCTTGGTTAATGTAAGCCAACGACTCTATTTGAGCAATTTGAAAAAATTTGTGGTCCAACGGCTACATTTTGTTTAATTCTATAAATACTCCTCATTTCAACTCTAAATTCACACATTCTTCTCTTCATTCTCAATTCTTGATTGAACATGTCTCGACCCGATCGGTTTGGCAAATTCTGTTTTACTAAAGAAGAAGATGAATCTATTTACGAAACTATGTTTTTATTTACTCATCTTGCTTCGACAAACTATCCATGGGTGAATTTAGGCGGTTATTCACGATGGGTTACTGCGGTGACACTCGTAATCCTAGTCGTGGTTCTATATCCCAGGACATAGAGCATCGTTTTGGTACAATTAAGAAAGAAGTAAAGAGTTTGTAGCTTTAACCATACACGTAAATCGATATCGGCATTGAGAGGGTGAAACTAATCTTTGAGATCGTGACAAGATCGTTGTCGAATGGCGAAGATGGAAAAATGTGGCTTTCTCTTTCAACAAATGTTTTGAAATCCTTAAGGTGTTGAACGTTTCAACCCCTTCCTTGGTGTTGTTGTTTCCACCTAGTACTTCTTCTCATTAGTTAAGCTACCTAGTAATTTTTCTCATTAGTGAAGCTAATGTAATGTAGTCCTGTCGTAATTGAGTTCAGCCAATGTAAAACAGTTACTTTTAAACATATGTAATTTTATTAATTTATCGTACTTTTAAAACGAAAACTACAAATGTAGCAGAATTAAAAATTACAAAAACTACAAATGTAAAACGATATTTCTAATGTCGCTTATCTCTATCTAACTCATCTCTATCTCTAGCTACCCCATTTGTTATTTTTTGACCAAAAATTCGAGAGAGTCACGGGATAGACCTCCGGATATACCCGCCGCAAGATAGTTTGTAAATTTCAAATGGTGATAGACCTGGGCTGACTGGTTGAACAAAATAAGGCGATTAGTAAACACTTTGTGTACTCGGTCCTCCAAGCATATAAGAGATTTGTGGTTGTGGTGGTCTGGTGTGTAGCATTCACTTTGGTCGTATGGCACATTTAGATTGTATGCAACATTTGGGTTGTAGGAAAGAATGAAGATGAAATTCGCCTAGGTTCAATCAGAGTATGCACCGAGGTTGAGATACGGGAACAATTTGTGGTGAAGAAGGAGGGATGTGTTGTGTCTCTCGCACCATTGGAATCTTTGATCTATTTTTTGGGCTTTCGTGTAATGATGTGTTGGAATCGGAAGAATGTGACCTATGCACATAATCATATGCGGTTGGCGGTGGAGTTGGAGTCATTACATACATTGTGTTTGTATGCCATTTTCGGAATGTTTCCAAGTGCGTCGCTGTAATTGTCTTGTAAGCCGGTGAAGATTGTTGAGTTGTTTTTGCATTTCATCCTCACTTGCATTGACATTGTAGTAAGGATAATCATGTTCCATACCTTGGGAAACAATGGGGATCGTGGTTAGCTTACCTTTTGAAGTAATACTTTGCATCTCCCTAATTTCGGGCATATTTGTGAGGAAGATGAAGAACTTGCACTGTCACGGGATAAGACACAAAGCTTGGCTCTTACGGAGGTGGTTGGCTAGGAATGATATTTGGATTATGGGACATATTTGATAACCCTGGAAAATCAACCCCATGAGGCGTGCATACTATGTGTCCCAATCACGAGCCAGCGATTGAGTTATACCGTTTTTGGTATTCCGCATCACTTTGAAAACCTCCCTTGTATTTAGTTCATAACTGTCCCAATCTGTTACTCTCTCAACCTAAAGAAATCTGATGCGAGGTTTCCATCTTACGTGATGGCGGGTTAATTGCAATTACAAGTATACCTCGTAGTTGGTACTGTAGTCTTTCTCCCAGGATACCAAACCCCTCTTCTTGATTACTGGATGTAAAAAACAACTCTACGAGAAGAATAATCAGAATACGTGCTCCAATCGGCCATTATCTGAGGATAACGAACGTAATGGCGAACAACTACGTTGTTGTGGTTAGAGTCATCTTTTGTACTCTCTGCGAAAATTGCAACCATAAACGTCCGACCCGGTGTTCTTACTCGCATGTTACTCCTCGTATACATGTCAAAAATTGGAAATATATATGTCTCGTCTTTTTAGGATTGGTTTACCAAGACGGAAGTTGATATACCACCAATACGCAAATTACTCCATAATTTTAGTAAATAATCCACATTTGTTCATAAATTTAAAAATAATAATTTTGATATTTACCTCAATGATGCTCCAAAAACCATTGATGTTTTTATCGCCCGTGGACGCTTTATCCAGCGCAAAGTACAGGTCTACTAAAATTACAGGACCCCGGTAATAATACGGGTGCTTTGTTGAGATCTTCTAATGCTTCAAACCAACTGACATGAGCAACGAAGTTGAGTTTGGAAAGAAGACCTGACCCGAGTGCCCATAAGATAAACAATCTTTCGAGTTCATCATAGTCGTCTACATCTCCACCGGGTTTTTGGTTTCATTAGGAAACTCTTCAAGGCCGAACATCTAACCCCTTTTCCTTTCAGACTTCTATTAATAGAGATATATGATTCCATAAACGAGGAACAACGCGTCTCCCATTTACTATTTAAGATCCATTCGCTTTCGTCGAATGGTGGCGAATTTCCACTTCCACTGGGATCCCACAAATAAAATACAAATCAAGGGAAGTAATTCCTATGACAAGTATAATATCAACTATGATTAATTATTTAAAAATTTTAAGTTAAGTTAACTTAAAGAAACTTACCAATTTCGAAATCAGAAAATGAAATGTGTGCGTAAATCTTCACCACCTTTCTACCACTTTGTTTTTGGAATTTTTTGTTATATAATCTAGGCTCTATTATTTCATAAAGCGCTTGCCAAGGATCGATATCATCATCAACCCTTGCTCGGATGACTTACGGTAAACATTGATAAACAATATTTACTTATGAAAATCCACCTCTGCGTGGTATGATATTCCTCGGATCGTTCATTATGCCTAGACACATGACCGAGGAACTAATAATGGAGCAACAACTGTGATTGGATTATTAAACTCTTCTTCTCGATTTTGAGAAAATCTACATTTGTGTGAGGTAACGTGTAACGATTCACCTTTTCGATCCCTTTTATTCTTTAAATCGCTGTTTTATCGCTCTTCTACTGAAAATCCATATAAGTAATCGAAATATTTGAATTTAGAAGAGTTTATAGGTAATATTTGAATCGAAATATTTGAATTTAGAAGAGAAAAATGGAAGTGGTGTGAAATGGTGTGACCGAAAATAAAATGAGGAGAGGGAATTTATAAGTAAATTAAGGCGGTGACGTTGGAGATATGGGTGTTAGGATCCGAGCGTTGGAGACTTCGTTCCCAACTCCAGCGACAGCACTCAATCTTTAGCGTCGGCGTCCACGTCGCCCAAGACATTATCTCTTTGAATGCCCGAGTCCGTCTTTGTTTTTCGCGCGTCTGATTCACCAAGCGCCCGAGTCGTCTTTGTTTTCCCATAATGGAAAACCAAGTTTGGCTATCCACACAATTTGAACAAAATTTTGTTTTTGGCCATTGCCATAGGAATTGCTCTTACAATAACGATAACTCAATATGATTAAATAAAGTTTCATACGGCAACTCGTTTTGTACAGTAATATCATGAATGTCTCTTAATTCTAAAGACGAGTATAATGAATCATAGCCTATTGTGCAGATTTCCCAACACTCACTTTTCTTGTTTTTATATTATAATAATATCAAGGTGCATCTTAACAAAACTTGGATTAGAAATTATTGAAACCAAGACCTGCAAACGCACTTACATGTAAGTAATGATTTAACTGGTAGCCTCGCGAGGATATCAAGATAGACATCTTCTGGAATACTTGACATTGATGCTTCTTCTCTTCCTTAGTGTGAGATGAGAAACTTAACTAGTACTATTTTTAAATATGGATAGTACTATTCTCTTCCTTTTACTTTGGACACTTTCATGGGCTTTTAAAAGCCCATTTAGTTTCTTATTTCAGGTTTATGGCTGTAGCTGGTAAATTGACTGACCAATAGCTTCAGTTGTTAGATATCTTACCAAATGCTTGACATTGATGCCTCTTCTATTTCTTTTCCTTCTTGTTTAGTTTTTAAGAGGAGCTGTAGAAACTTTAACCAGGATTTTCTTGTTTAGATATATCACTTCAATTGATATGGAGAGTATTAAAAGCTAGTCTTATGATGGTGGCCGGTGGCGCAGCAGGTAAGAGGGCCAAGAAGCAAAGATTTCCAATGTTGATAACAAACAATGAATACAATGACAAAGTGGGAAATACATATTTCTGCATCAGAATCTGAATTATACTAAAGGGATGTCACTTCCGTATCTAAGAAGATCAAGAAATAGAATCCATGGAAAAGATCACAATGGTGTGTAATAATTATATTGTTTTGTTTCCAGAATGAATTACATACCCTGGTACTAACTTGGAGAACACAAAAAAATATAAAGATACTAAAAAACTGGCACTACTGAAAAGATGTACCTGCAAGACCATGGTGCAATAGATTATGAGCAATGTTATCCCTAGCTTGCATTGAACTAGTTGATCTAATTAAACTACTTTGAGCAATCATTTCATCATCAAATAGCTCAAATCTCAGTTCCGAATCCATTTCTTCGTTTCTCATTTCACAAATATTATGCAAAACACAACATGCTCCAAGAACAGCAGGTAAATCTTGTAGCTTGACCTCGGTTCGTTTGCGTAAACAAGTCCATCTCCCTTTTAATCTTGTAAATGCTTCTTTAGAAACTCGTTGAACCTCATGAATTTTCTCATTAAACGCGTGTTGTGTCCACGTTAAATGTTGCTGAGTGTAAGGAACAAGAACCCAATCTGTTAACGGATAACCAGTAGTCCCAGCAATCCAAACATCTTTTAGTAATCCTCCGTTAGCTCTTTGATACAAAGCTGATTTTGCGAGAATTTGATCATCCGACATTGAACCAGGCCAACCAATGCAACAATCAGTAAAAACACCTTTATGATCGACAACTCCTTGCACTGTAATTGAATATGATGTCTTCTGATTCCGCTCCGTATGTCGTCTATTGAAATAAGCGGACACACTAATTTTCGGCGCGATAATTGGTATATGAGTAGTATACATAGAACCCACAACATTTGGTATACCAGAAACCTTTTCAAAATCTGCCTTAATATTTTCTAATGCTTCAACACTAGGCCATTGCAAATACTTTGGCATCAAAACAGTTTTAATAGCCAAACACACTTCAGAACAAGTTTATGACAAGTAGAAATACCTAAACCAAATTTTTTAGAAACAAGTCTAAGTGGTTCACCTGTTGCTAATCTCCAAATGCAAACAGCAACCCGTTGTTGAACTGGTATCGCCGCTCTTAGCATTGTATCTTCTTTCGCAACAACCGAACTCAACTCTTCGCAAATCATATCAAATGTCGATCTACTCATTCTAAACGCTTTCCGGAATTCTGTCTCGGGGAAATCAGGATGATTGCAACTATCCCACCATGCTTTAGACCTATCCTTCACCCATAATCTTCTATGACCACCAGTAGCACCTGACAAAGCATTCGTCCCGGCGGATACAATGAGCTTAGGCGGAATCGTCATTCGTGGACGTTTCCGATTACTTTCCGGCTCTTCTTCTACTTTAAACTCATCATGTTCTTGCATATTAGAATGGATATCAAGCATGGTTTCTGATTTTTCTTGCTCTTGTTCTAAATTGTGTATGTTTCTTTTCTTTTTTCTTGTTGTTGATGAGATTTTCTTCTTGTTTTGCATGTCTCTTATTTGGGTAACAACTTTTTCTTGAAAAATACTCATATCTCTTCTTGGGTTTTGATATACTTTTATTTTAAGGTTGAGAAGTGTGAACACAGATGGGATATGGGAAGAGAGGAAAAAGAAATATAAAGATGGAGTGGACATGAAGGAGAAATGAGAAGACCAAATTGTGGAATCGTGGGTGATGTGTGAACACAGCTATGATTTTTAGTGTCTATATTAGGTAGATGTTATTTTCAATCCCAAGTTGGCTAAGGGATGTGTTTGACTTTTTAAATAATATTTATCACCTTTAAGCTTTCCTTTCCTTTGCATAAAAGAAATCCTCTCTCGCAGCTAGTATGAGGTAAATGTAAACGTTCATGTTAGAATACGGGCATCCAACTCAAAATAATTGGCAATGAGTGGAGAGGCCCTAAGAGATTATAAATCACATGATCTTAGATGCCCAGACAATGTGGGACTAATAATCTCAACAGTTCACTTGTCTTTACATTACGAAGTAAATTTTCAGATCCTAAAAACTAAATTTTATTCTAAAAAAAGGTCACATATTTGCAATTCTAGCTAAACTGTGGCCAATAGCCAAAATATTGTAGTACGGAAAATTTAAAAATCATTGATCAACTATTTGTATTCACTTGGTTTTATTGAGTTTTTATAATCCAATCAACCCTGAGTCTATACACACCTCTCAGTTAATCCTCCCTTGCTAATATGAATGCTGACAAGTGAAAGGTGAAACAAAGTCCAGATTAACCCCATAACAGATTGACCACTGTGAATATCAGAGCCTGTTTTAATAAAGGAACAAGTTAGATGGGAAATCGGAAATAACGCGGTTGCTTTCTTATTGATCTGTTTAGACTTTTGTTTTCTTTTATAATTGAAACTAAGCAAGTTGTTGTCGCCGAAACGTACAACCCACACAGGGAAAGAAGATAGTGATTCAATGAGATATCCTATTCAGTTATTCTTTTTGTTAGTGGTGGTGAGAACATGAAATTTGAAATTGAAAAAGAAAGCAAAATAAAAGTCTAAGGTTTTTGATAAATTTCAATGGTTTCATACCAGTTGGAAAATGTTGTACAGAAAAAACACAACAAAGTCAATGAACAGGTTCAGGTTAGGTAATAGTAGTGCAAGTTTGGCACTATTGGCAACATTTTTAGTCAAGCTGGATGCCCTTTCTCTTTTAAGTCTTTAGTCTACTCCAGGGTCCATCCACCGAAAAAAAAAAATAAAGAGAAAAAAAAATAAAGTATAAAGATCCATCTTAAGTACTGCTACTGAGTTGAGGTAGTGCCGACTATGGAGTAAATTGGAAGTCAAGCTACTGTACCAAGTCGAGAATTTTGTCACATCGGTATGTAATTTTCGAAAATGAGATGTGCTATGATTAGGATGGCAATTTGCCCCACCCCAAACCCATCCCCGTGGGGATCCGCCCCTATGAGTTAGGGTTTTACCCGTATAAACGGAGGCAGGGCGGGTATTTTAAATCCCGAAAGTAGTGATGCGGGGATGGGATTCAAAGTCCCCACCCCATACCCGTCCCATACCATAACCTATTATATCCGATTGAGGAACTTTTTTTGGAAGATAATAAAGAAGATCATGATGAGATGATTAATATGGAGAAAATGGTTAATAATGATGAATTAAGAAGTAAAAGGAACCATTATACCTAATTGTGGATCAATTGTTTCCTTTATTTTTCAGTTTTAGTTTTTTTTTTTTTTTTTAACAAAATCCAAAATTATTCTTATTTATTTTCTAATTACAAATCAGAAAGACTATCAACTGGTAAGAAATTGGATGGAAGCCCTAGCAACAAGTTGATTATTATAAAGAAGACGCAATTGGGGATATAGGAATTAATTGGGGGATATGAATTACTTCCCCCAACCTATGGTGTGTGCTAAGGGGGACTTTTGGGGGCGAAAATACTAAAACAGCCTTCCCTCAAAATAAAATCAAAAAACTTAAAATCAAAAAACAAAATCATATCCCCCATTTCCATCTCCACTTCTTATTAATCTTTTTAGGGTTAAAACTTTGAAACCCAAATGTTCCCCATTAGGGCTGCACAAGACCCACCCACGATACCCATACACGCCCGCAGCTAAACCCGTGGTTTTTGTCCATACCCGCCCGTTGTGGGTGCGGGGTTAAGAAGAAAAAAACCACATTTGTCGTGGGTGCGAGGTTGGTTTTAGGTCATACCCGCCCATACCCGCCGCCCCGAAAAACCCGCTCAATATACACCGTTGATTACAAACTAATCCTTCACCGGCCTTGAGAAGTTCGGCTCGCTCCCTAGACCACCTCTTTTGTCCCTTTCTCCGAGAGACTTCACGTTTTCAATGGTTGTTGGTGTCTTGTGTGAACATATCCACAAGAGGTGCCAATTTAAGAGATGGCCTTCTTAACGTTCGAGATTTCTTTACCATCAAAAATAAAACGAAGCGTATTCGATTTGCTATCACTATAATTAGCTTGCACGCGTCATGAAATATATTAAAGCGGACTCCATGGATTGTAATCTTGAAAATTTCAATGTGGTGCGGATTATAGCGAACTCCTCCTCCTCCCCGATCAAAGTATATCTAATTTTTGGATTATATCTAATTATTGCGGGTTTAAGCGGGTTTAAACCCAAACCTGCCCCTACCCGCGGGTGGGTAACAAAACCCGCCGTGTTTGTGGGTGCGGGGTTGGTTATGAAGAAAAAAACCCAGCCTGTGGGTGCGAGGTTGGTTTGAGCTTATACCCTTCATACACCGCCTATGTGCAAAGCCTATTCCCATTCTCTTTCAAATTCTAAATTTTCCCCATTTCCTTTCAAATTATCTTCTCCTTCTCTGCCGGAAGTGATGAAGAACATGTCGGAAATGATGAGGGTCACGCCCGGAAGTGATGAAGACCATCATAAAGAATTGATGTAATTCAATGCGAACTAAATCGCATGCTCGATATTAATCTATTAATGCCTTAGTCAAGTGAAAAAAATCAATTTTAGAATACTTTTCATCATGTGCCTAAGCATAGAAATTTAGGATGAAGACCACACGGAAGTGAGTTTCTAAGCATGGTTATTTAGGATGAAGACCACGCGGGAAGTCTTTGAAGAACATGTCGGAAATGATGAAGACCACGCCGGAAGTGATGAAATTCAATGCCTAACTAAATGCTTATGCACGATATAAATCTATTAATGCCGGTAGTCAAGTGAAAAAAAATCAATTTTCAATACTTTTCATCATGTTCCGCCATAGAAATTTAAGCAAAAACCATGCGGAAGTAGTTAGAGATGCTCAAAGTCCAGATAATTGTCTTTGGAAGTAAGTGATTAAAACTCAGAAAAAATAGGTTTTGAAGATCAAAACACTCGAAAATTTTTGTACCGAACCCCCTGGATAGTGGCAAACAATTTATGAAAATTTCCCGAGAAAAATACGGCATGGTTTTTGGTTGAATACCATCTTGAGCACCAATCTTTTTCAAATGAACAATGGTGGATTCAAAGAAAAAAAATCAAATTTTCAACCTCTTAGCAGACAATTCTCTCATCACAATCATCTTCCGTTTTCAAAAAAAATTCCACTCAATTTTTTTTTTCTCCTTCTACTCCTTACTCACACAAATTAAAATAAAAACAAACACTAATCTATCCCCCAAATACTTAAGATTTTTACTAATTATTATTAATCACTAATCTCGATTAATGAGGCTAGATTAGGAATTAAAAATACTAAGATAAGGGGTGACCCCAGATTTGATATTTGGATCCAATTTTTGTCTTTTTCCTCTATCCCCCCATTAGTTTTGATATCCCCAGATTAATTGTTCATTATAAACTTAAAATTTTAAAATGCACTGCTTAGGTTAGTATCATTGTTTGAACCATTATAATTATTTTAAAATTATTATTATTTACAAAATTCTAAATATTTATTGTAATGTTATGGTAACCCATTTATTGTAATGTTATGGTAACCCATGGGAAACCCATCCCTACGGGGATTCTCCATACCCGTCCCCGCCCCATTCTTATGGGGGAAACGGGTAGGGGATGGGTTTTGGTTTTTTGAACGGGTAGGGATGAGATTCAAGGTCCCCGCCCATTGCCATCCCTAGCTATGATATTAGAGAAATCCTCATGGAAATCCTAAGGTTTCCACTTTCCCTGACGAGAAGGAAAACTTTTCAAAACCCTAGACGGACGAGTCAAATCGCTTGTCCTGGTTAGCACAAAATCGGTGTGAAATGACCTTCTAGTCCCTCGGTTAACTTAACCAAACCGGTTGGTATAGTAAATCCATACCCGTCGAGAAGAGTTCTTATCTTCTTCTTTCCTCTTTCTTCTTCTCGTTTCTTCTTTTTCTTCTTTTCTGTTCTTCTTTTCTCGATCCCAAATTCATGAGTTTAAGTTAGATTTCGTGTGATTGATTCAACAAAGGTAATAGTTGATGACTCGAGGAAGGGAGTGATGAAGTTATAATGGTTTGAACTCGGGAGAATGAAGAACCGATCTTTATTATAATTGAATTAAGGTTTTTAGATTAAGAATCGAATGTGTATGAAGTTGATAAGTAATTGAGTTGTTATTGGCTAAATAACGAGGGGTTTTCGTTCGATTGAAGTGGTGAGGTTGTTTTTGAAGTTGAATTGAGGAGTTAGGGTTTTATAAGATGAATCGGAGAAGATGTAGAAGATGAAATTGAAGGTCTAGGAGAAAGATTAAAGATGGGTTCGATGAGAATTAGGGTTTGGAATTGATGAATAACCCGAAAGGTAGCAATGATTATGAAGTTCAATTTAAATGGATAATTTGAAGTTCTTTGATGGAACTAGGGTTCGATTGTTCTTATGAGAAGGTGATGTGGTGTAATGAATGTCGATTTGAGCATTGAAGCTAATTCGGATGAGGTGGTAAGTTAATTTTAGGTTCCATAATTATTATCTTGAATTTGTGTATATTGAGCTTCAAACTGAATTTCATTTCATTGGATGGGTCGGTTTTAAATGGATGTGATGATGATCGTGTATGGCTTAGGTGAGTTTTTCTTTATGAAGTTGATGTTTGTCAAATTAAGGATTTTAGTAAAATACGGACTTAAGGATCCCGAGGTTGTAGGACGGATGATGAAGAGGAGAGAGCGAAACAGTTCACAGGACATCGGTGAGGAAAGCGAAAAGGTAATGGAACTTGGGGACGTGCATCTATCGCTCCAGTGCCTTGTTCCTCGTAATTGAAGGAACACCTGGCTTGAAGGAAGAAGCAACGAGGGAGGACTTGGAATTGTCCCTATCTAATTGGATTTGTCGATTAGCATCCTTGTAGCTACCTATATCTTGCAGACGTGCATCTATCGCGCCGGGTGCCTTGTTCCTCATAATTGGAGTAACACCTGGCAAAGGAATAAGCAACCGAGGGAGGACTGCTCAATTGTCCCTTATCTCTACGGCTTTGCCAGTTAGCATCCTTGTAGCTACCTATATCTTGCATAAATTCCATGAAGATATTGTAAGAGCTATCTATCTAGCTAACAAAGAGTCTAATGATCATACGTATTTATCTATAACATCTAACCAATCAAGAAAATATTCTGACATTGGCCTAATTTGATTTAGCATGCCATTGGAGATGGTGACAAACTAGCATAAACCGAAGCTGGAGCTTGGCGTAGAGGTTACCTTTCCATTCCTTTTAGATTCCCGAGCGGGTGGTGTAGCCAAGCGATCTTGACGATTGCAAGTCCAGATTCAAGGACGAGTTAGAGGAAGTGCATTGAAGAACACCCTTTCCTCCAGAAATCATTGTTGCACTCAATTTACCTGCAAAAAGAAAGCACATCTCATGTTTTTAACTTGCAAACCAAAATGTAAATAAATCTACCATAAAAAGCAGCATTAAGGACTCTTTTACATAAACCTATTCATATAGGAGATATATGGAGGACTAGGCTACGGTGACGATTAAACAAACTTGAAAAGCCTACTGACCAAATGAGAAACCTTGGCAATTGGGTGAACGCCATTTCAAATAGCATTGCGATTTTAGGTGATACTTGGGTACAACTTTTCTTTTCATAGGCGGGGAATACGCTACTTTTGCCGCATTCATCTCTGCTGTTTCTTGGGACTCGGAAATTGAAAAGAGGTAATAAATGGGCAAATGAAATCTTACGTTCTTTAAGTTGACGATATGCAACTTTTGCGCATTCATCTCTGCCCGTACCTATTTTAATTTATGTGACCGTCAAAATTATTACCCATTATATTTTATAGTACCGTGAAGATTATGTACCTATTTTTATTCATACGTAGTGTTGGTACATACCTAATTTATTTTATATGACATTTTGAAAGACTATATGCACTACTTTGCTAGAAGTAAACTTCTCGGCAGATATCATGGTCAAGCGAGGATGCTTTCACGCTACTAGGGTGAATTCATACTTTTGCATGTGAACATCTTGGATGCCTCATCCAAGCCTACACCTTAATTATACTACTTGAAGCTCACGCATTCACAAAACTAACGAAGGTAAAATATGCACGGTATTGGGAATTACACCAAGAAATAAGATAGAAACATCTCTACATGTACTACTAGCCAAGATCCGGTCGGTTTCTCAAACCCACCCATTTCTCCAAAACCAAATAAAGCCTAACTATGGTTAATAAGTAACTTTACTTGAGGGTAAATTTGGAAGAAAATTTGAAACTTAGCAAACACATACGGACGGACTCACTTGTCCTTCTATATGGGTTGAATCAAACCTTGGATGGATCGGTGGGAAAACTCAAACCTATGGATTTGGGTGATGATTGCCCATGATATTAGTAACCACATTGCAGTGGTCGGTCTCGGTGCTTTGGAATGAAAGAAATGCACGTACCTTTAATGCAAAGCATACTTTCGAGGCCCGACTCGACTTAGGAAATGAAGCTAACTTCTCTTATAATGTCCAACATTGGGACAGTCTTTTTATGTAAATTTTACATTTTCCCTTTCATCTTTCGCTTTTGCTACTACCTCTGGTGATATCAAAATTAGGGGTGGGACTTGGGTCGGGTCAACCCACCCAACCCATGCCCAACCCGAACGTTGGGCGGGCATGGGCAATGTATTTTAAAAGTTTGGGCAAGCTCGGTACAATTTTAATAAACCCGGTTAAACTTGGGCAAGCATGGACACAAATATTTCTAACCCGAGCAACCCACCCAACCCGAAGAACTATAATATAATTATATAAACTATTTTTATAATTGGTAGTATTATCTATTAAAAGCAATTTTAGCCATTACTTCAAACCTAATAATGAAAATATAAATCATATCTATCTCATTATTAATTTTATATTATTGTCAATAATCATAAGTTATTTGGAAATTTAAGCTAAATACAATAATCAAATCTTATAATTACTAAAATTTGTTATTATCACATTAATAAAAAATAAATTTAAGACTTAAATTAAGGTCATTAGGGTTTATATGTGTGTGTATATATATGAGTCTACTAAATAACCTCATTCTATGTCCACAATTTTTATGTTGTAAAGTATTAGCATGGGTCAACCCGAGGAACCCGGGAACCCGAGAATATAACTTAGGCGGGACTTGGCAGCACCTCCACGGGTTCCACGGGTTCCATGGGCAATCTGGGCAAAGAATTTATACCTCGGATCTGCCTCGGCCAAGCCTTCCAACCCGACCAACCAACCCAAGTCCCACCCCTAATCAAAATAAAAGATTATTGAAATGAAAAGAAGAAAAATTTCTATTCCAGGTAAAGAAATTGTCACAGATGATACAAAAGTATTCAGACACATATATCGCAGTCAAATAACACTGCCGGATACAGAATACTGACTAAACTAACTCTAGAATGACAATACTAAGGTCAACACACTTCGACTATTATACTTATTAGCCCCTTCAAGCTGATCGGGGCAACCACTAATCAGTTTGACATTTTTCAGTATTCTGATTTTTGGAAAGCGTTTATTGGGAAATTTTAAATGGGTTATAAAAGAGCCCAAAAAGCTTCAACTGATATCTGATAATTTGAGAACAAACCAGAACTGCAAATCTGCAATGGTTAAACATTCATTCCCTGGGTCCATTAATGGTTTTCCTAAGACTGTAGAAGACGGTATTTAAGCCATTCAATCAAGAAAGAATACAATGTCACACATTAATAAACGACACAGGAAACAAAGTTGACTCCAGGGCTGCCATTGATTTTTAATTGAAATGTTTTCGACCAATAGCCTTTAGACTATTTGTAATGTTTCAAAAGAAAGGCAATCGAAGTGCTCAGAGATTAACGTAACAATGAACCAAACAATGATTCGATCTGCTCTTAACAAACATGCAAGAATGACAAAATAAGAGGTCAAAGATATCTAAAAACGGCCGAACAAACTAATAGACCAGAAAGCAGACCCTTGAGCCGCTGTATCACCAAATCTCATCTAAGTAAACATTTAATCGGAAAGTTTTTCTATTAATAATCCTCCGATTACATCCATTACATAAAGTTCAAACGACCTTAACCTTACAATTTCGTCAAAAGCACCTAAATTCATACTCCTAATTGACCATAAAAGTATTAAAAAGATCATAACGTCCAAACACCACAGAAATTGTCCCTCTTGATCTTATAACATCCTTCATGTTCAAATCGTTTCCGTAGTAGAGGTCCATATACCGACGATCAATCCAAGATTTCTCCGAAATTACGAATGAGTAACAAGTTAGTACTAACTTATGTTAATGTAAGTCAGAGTTATAAAGATACTTACTCGTTTTCATACGTCCACCAAGAAAAAGTGTCCCTAACAAATCGTTCTTCATCTTCAAGTTTGTCAATCTCCTTGTCGGCCTTCTTTCTCATCTTAATGTCATTGGATGATCTTGAATTCGATTACCATCTAACGCCTCAAATACCATTAAAATACGGTTCCATAACCTTGCTCTTCGGATTCCGTTTGTTGAGCTTGTGAACACGATCATGAGCGATTACCACAACCCACGCTCTATAAATAGCACAATCTTCTTTTTCGGCAAAAGCAATATCCATGTTTTTGGTTTTCAAAATTAGAACTAAAGAGAGGAAAGAGTTTGGTGCAATTGGGGTGATAGATATGAGTTTCTTTCTATAGGTTTAGGTTCCAACGACTCTTTTCTTTTTCCCAAAAACTCCAACGGCTATTTACGAAATTTGGTTTAAAATGCCGGGCTAATTTGTGAAGGTTGAATGTGGAGAAACCAATAATCTGTAGGTATTTTAGTTAGAGTATCTACCGATTATTGTAGCTTTCAAAATTTGAATTTTTGGCAACCTATAATCGGTAGGTTGTGGAACCTATTTGGCCTACGATTATGGCTACATCCAAATCACGAACCACATGGTTATGCCCGCTCTGTACACTCAAAACCTTGAGAATTTGGCGGGGGGTTCGATCTCGGGGCTCCTTATAATCGGTAGGTTATTAAGTTGGATAGACTACCGATTATGGTAGATTTCAAAATTCATCACATGAAGGATTTTAGAAAAAACTCATTTTGGGGCAACCTATAATCGGTAGGTTGTGGAACCTATTTTGCTTACGATTATGGCTACATCCAAATCACGAACCACATGGTTATGCCTGGATCTGTACACTCAAAACCTATGGAATTTGTCAAGGGTTTGATCCGGGGCTCCTTATAATCGGTAGGTTGTTAATTTGTTAACTCTACCGATTATGGTAGATTTCAAATTACGAAGGATTTTAGAAAAAACTCAATTTGGGGCAACCTATAATCGGTAGGTTTTAGAACCAATTTGACGTCCGATTATGGCTACACCCAAATCAAGAACCACATGGTTATGCCTGGCTCTGTACACTCAAGGGAGGTGGAATTTGGCAACGGTTCGATCTGGGGCTCCTTATAATCGGTAGGTTGTTAAGTTGTTAACTCTGCCGATTATGGTATATTTCAAATTCCCTTACATAAAGGATTTTAGAAAAAACTCATTTTGGGGCAACCCATAAACTGATGGTTTGGTAATATATTTAACTCCCAATTAACGCTGCATCCAAAACACGAACCAACTGGTTATGGATGGCTGTGTGCACTCAAAACCTATGAAATATGACAAAGGTTGGATCTGGGGCTCGTTATAATCGGTGGGTTATATAATTATATACCCTACTGATTATGTTAGATTTCAAAATTCATTACGTGAGGATTTTAGAAAAAACTCATTTTGGAGCAACTTATAATCGGTAGTGTATGTAACTTAGTAGGCTTCCGATTATGGCTACATCCACAGCTCAAGCCAAGTGGTTATCGTTGGCTCTGCACCCCTCAAAACCTATGGAATTTGGTAAATGTTGAATATGGGGCTCCTTATAATCGGTAGTCTTACAAGTTGGATAAGCTACTTGGATTATAAAAGAGATTATTAGCCAAGTATATATCTACACAATAATCAGTAGGTATAGTTTCAATTTAACCTACCGATTCACCTTTAACCTACCGATTATGGTGTAGGATCCCGATTATATAAGGGAATATTGGCCATTTTAAAAAATCGAAGATAAGGGGTAGCTTAGATTTACATTTGGGTGACCTTTTTTTGTCTTTTAGTGTCGCCCTAATTTTTTTGGGGTCGCCCTAAAAATGCCAGAAGAGAACCCGTGATTAATTTAATCGAAATACACAATCAAACTAATCACAAAGAGTAATCAATTTAATTGGCCATACTCACATAAGAGAATCTATGGAGAAATGACTAAGTTAATCATGAAAATAACCAACCTAATCAAAAGTGCTCAAACATAAGAAAACTTATGGAGTCATAACTACATAACCAAACAAGATGATTAATTTAGTTCAATATGCTCGACATAAATTATGGAACAACAACAAAGCTAACCATGAAAATAATCAACTTTGATTGTTTTAGTGATCAACATAAGACACATTACAGAGCCTCACAGTAATACACAAAAAATATGGATCAGGGAAGATCAATTACTGCGAAATACACAAGGATTCATTCTATTTTTCATCACAGTTTGCACCATGACATACAATAGACATAGTCCTTGAAAACAAAATATTTTAACCTATCTTCCATCAATAATTGTCAATATAGGCTTAACTTTCGTATTTGTCAAAAGTCCCTTCATTCCTTTATCAATATAAGAATATCGACTTATGAAAGACTTTACTTTTGACAAGATAATCTGCACTTCTTGTGGATTTAACACAGATAGCATTAAAGACATAATCATCAAAAGCATTGTGTCATAAAAAGTTATTACATCACAGAGTCATAAACTTTAAATCCAACAAAAGAAGTTTAAACGAGATAATACCAAAATAGAGATAAAGGCACTAGATATCAGTCACTCATTTCATAATGATCTCTTTCAATCTCATAGAACTTCTCTAGCAATTACGAACAACATTTCCAAAGTCTACTTGCTCTATGAGAACCACATTTTCTTCTCGTTGTTCAGCAAGTTCCTCTGTAAGGCGAGACAGTTCTTTATCAGCTGGATCTATGTTGTAAAAGGCGAGCGCCAAAGGCGCACTAGGCGCCAAAGACAGTTCTAAAGCGCCAAAGGCGCACTAGGCGCAAGGCTGGCGCCTGGCAAAAAAAGGCTTCCAGGCGCCAAATTATACCTAATTATATTTTTTTTTCTAAAAAAAAACGGCCCTCGCCTGAGGCGCCTTAGGTGCCAAAGGCGCTGGGCTTGGCGCCTCGCCTTGCTTAGCGCCTTTTACAACATAGAGCTGGAGTCCTAGGAACTCTTGAGTCTACTCGACTATAGAGGGCCTCATTTTCTCAATGCTTGACATAGTCAGCACAGTTGGTCCTCCAAGATCAGAACCAAAAACGAGGAATATTGAAGTTAACACAAATTCTTGAACGAGACAAGGGAAACCTGGTTTGTTTCTGTGTTGTGTCTGACACTTATCATTTGATCAATAATAATTCAACAAAAGTCGATATTTCTCTCCTCAACAATGTAGTAGATGAACTCAGCAAGCCCCCTGGTCCAAGAGTTGCTATCACAAGTACTAGGCATCATATTTGCCACAATAAGTTTAGTTGCAACTTTGAGGAAAAATCCTGCTCCTCTCACATAAACCTTTCCATCATTTCGAGAGAGGTCTTTATCAAACAACTTTGTTTCACAAAACTTAAAGGAGAATTCTACCAACTCGGGAGGGGTATGTTTATCACCACCTATAGGAACATTAAAGCGGGTCGGAGATGACATAACGATTTACGATAAAAATAGTACCTCCTACCATGGTCTTGAATGAACAGGAGAGCAAGTGTCTTCACTATGAATATTAGCATAAAGCGAGCGACCATATCAACACGAACACTCCTAAAGGCCTATGAATTATACCCCCAATCATGCTTATTCAAGAACCCACCAAACCCTGAACATGTAATTTGGATGCATCATAGTACCTTTCACATATGGGTGCTTTGTTTTTTAGATCTAGGTACAATTCGCGGCGCGGGGTTGAAAAAAACTAGCACCGATACTAGGGTCAAAGAATAATTCATCTTTAGTTTGTTAGCTTGAGCTTCCTACAAGCCTAGTTCTTCTTCTACTCATGATTGCAAAGATTAAAAGAATTAATTGGAAAAACTTACTTGGTTTGAGAACTTGGAGACCTGATACGGTTATGAGTACGAACGGGCGTGGATGGCACTCGGTCATCCGGATTTTCAAGGGCCGCCGAGGGCGCACCGGACACCACGCGACGTGAGGTGCTCTTCCGGCCGCTGGACCCTACCTCTGGCCGAACCGTTTCCAGGTGGGCAGGCCATTAAGCGAAAAAGATAACTCTTTCGAGGCCCCCGCCGACGTCTCCGGACTCCCTAACGTTGCCGTCAGCCGCCACGTCCCGGTTCAGGAATTTTAACCCGATTCCCTTTCGAAGTTCGCGTATTTCACACTCTCTGATGGGCTTCCCCCGTCTCTTAGGAACGACACCACAAAAAAACGTTCGTAGCCTGATAGACACATTTTTGTGTCTGATTTAATCTCAATTGTATATTTTGTTAGTGCTCGATTTTGTATTTATTATGGTTTTTTGTGTCGTTGTAGGTGTTTTTGGAGAAATAAACATGTGCGGCGAATTTGGCTAGAAAAGTGGTATTTGCACTCGTGGGAGAAAATTACTATTCGGACACTCAATATGGATAAGGGGTACACACTTGATAAGGGGTAGCCCATCGTTATTTGCACCCCCTAAGGCACCTGCTATAGACACACCCGAGTTGATAAGGGGCACATCATTACTATTTGCACCCCAATACTATCCGCACACCCGAATTGAGACTTTGGGGGACCAGACGGAGCAGAGAGGAGAAGGAAAGATGTGATAAACTCGGATTTAATCGAGTTATATGGGGAGGATGATATATAAAGCGCCGTTAGTATCACAAGGAGGTGGTCGAGACTTTGGGGGACCGAACGGAGGCAGAGAGGAGAAGTAATCAGAGCTGCAGAAATTGTTACTGCTGCTGCAAGAACCCTAGAACACGAAGAACATTGACGCACGAGGAAATAATCGCGAAAGCTATCGTTGTTCAAAACGTGGAGCTGTAATATCGTTTATAAAGGCGAGACTTATTTCTCGTATGTGATTCGCATCCATTATAATGACTTCTTTGTAACGCCATTACGGCGTTGCAAAATAGATCTGTTTTATTGTTTTTCATCCTTTTAATCAACTTTTGAGCTATGAACCGATATTTTGAGCAAGTGATTAATATGAGGAGCTAAACCCCTTTCTGTGAGACAATGGAGGAAGCCATTCTTTACGCATGTGGTAATTTTAATTAATTCTTTTATGACTTTTGCACTATTCTAAATTGATTTATGATTTTTCTTGATTATTTGTGATTTTGTCTCGATGGTGTATGCTTAGTCTAAGAACTTTTGATGCATCATGCTTATGATTTACATCTAATACTTTATAAAATCTATTTTTGGCAAAGAAAGAGTCAATATCTTGTAAGCTATAATTGTCTAGAATTAATAGTTGAACCACATGACATATAAGAATTGGTGAAATCCACGAGTCTCGATCTCTCGATATTTTGTGACAAACTGTGTAAATATTATCTTTGTTTTTAGAGTTTTACAAACTAAATCTTTACAAGTCCGAGTGAACGACAACCTTTACTACCACTTCTACAACATTATTGAACCACATCAATTTTTGGCGCCGCCGACGCGGACTTGTATTTAGATTTGTTTTAGGTTTATTTTTATTTTTATTATTTTTGTTCTTTTTTACGCCTTTGGTATTTTTCGATTCTTTTCAGATTTGGAGCGAAGCTACAAGGAAACAAAAAGTACTATAAAAGGAAAGCATCGCCAAAGAAGGAAAGAAAAGAGGAATCTGAAAGGAGTGAAGAAGAAGATTTTGTATATAGTTATTTTGTTTTATTTTTAGAAACTGTAAATAGGGTTGTATTTTTGTAATTTTTCTTTTTATTTTTGGACACTTTTTGGACTTTATTTTGGACTTGGACATTATTATTTTTAAACCCTAAGGAAGGGTTAAGGTTAAATATAAATCAATTTTGCGGGGAAGGAGGATGATTCACGATCTTGTCTAAGCCCCCTGGAGTTCGTACACTAACATAGGAGTCGGTGGCACAGAGTCGACTTCAGCGGTTCATCGCCCCGTGCAGTGCGGGAGGTAAGACTATGTTCACCCACGAATCCCCTGTCGGTGGGTTTAATTTTGTGTGACAACTCACACCCCTACGAATAGAATGTCGAACTGGTATTACAATAGCCAATACAACGAATATCGATCGAGTTTCAAAATGGACGTTACTACTTTGACCATAATGTGAATAGTGATTGGGAACATCAGCCTTTTCAAGGTTATGGCTCATACCATGATGAGCCCAATTACTATCCATACGCCCACCAGCAGGTCATATGAGCAAAATTCCTCTCTACTAGAGTCCGCATGTAAGTTAGGTGAGTCAACACAAAAGTTACTTGAGTCAACACGTAGTTCGAGCGAAATGAATAACTTAGTTATGGACGAAAGCAATGAAACGTGTGAACCTTCTTTCTAGATAAAATCGGAAGTCATGTGAGTCGACTCGAAAAATGTTGTTAGAGGCCCGGGAAAGAAGCTGCTCAAGATAGACTTAATTTCCAATATAGTGTTTCCAATAGTACCTTTGAAAATGATGATAGTTATTTGCATAATCAAGATGACGAGGTTAGAATTGGTAACACTACTTTAGATAAGGTTCGATCATTTCCATGTTATTATAATGATGATTATGATGAGGATAGTCTTTGATGAAGAATTTGAAATAAATAGGCATAGTGATCGAGAATTTGTTACTCCAATTGAGCTTTACAATGATATTATTATTTCTAGTTCAATTCCAAATAATTTTAATAATTATTCACCTATTCAAAAGGACGAGGATTTGACTAGAGATACCACCGTTTTAGACGAGGTAGTATTTCCTTATGATTACGAAGCCGATTATGGTTTAGAGGAACGAGTTTATTATGAGAATCTTTGTTTTAGAGTCAGGCGATTTAGAAACATTAGTCTTAGAAAAAGAAAACGAACTCGTAGAGATGAGTGAGGATGAACCCGACTTAGAAGAATCAATTGACCATTTTCGGGAATCGGATGACCTTGAGATTAGGGAAGTTGTGACTAGTCTTTCTAGAGACACTTGAAAACTCTAAGTTTGGGGGTGATTATCATTCTCCATGTGCTTTAACTCTTATAAAGGTCCCTCACTTTGGACTTGACATATGTGCCTCAACCATTTTAAAAGATTATCTTCATACACGTTTTCCTGAACCTAGTGATGTCCATAAGGAAGTTCAGTTGTTAGAAACCCATCCTCTGGTTGATGTGGTTAGCCCAGGCTATGATACCCAGATTGATTTTGTTTTCCCACCAAATATTTTTCAACCAATTGTGGGAATGTATGAATTTCAAATGTGTCGATTATTAAGTTCTCGAGACCAAACCTAATTATTTTAGGAGAATAAACGACACATTTGCTTAAGATTGACCGCTTGATTTCATCGTGGTCAATTGTGTGAGTCAAACCCCGATTGACTTTAAGGATCCGCAATTATTCAAGGCTATTATTATGTGCTTCTAAGTTTTTATTTGAGTTTTTCCAGGACTCTAATACCTAAATCGGATCTTAGCTTCGAGGAAATGCAACCCATGAAAATATTTTATTTAGACCCTTTCATAGAGCCCGAACTCAGAACCACTTTGCTAGATGTAGTTGTCTTAAACGAGAAACTAGACAAGGGTGTGCTTTATTTGTTAATTTTCTTGGCATGTTGCAGATTCCTTTTACTTGTGATAGCTCTATTTGGTTTTGATGACCCACAGAAATTCCGGCTATTACTTTATGATTCTATGAGGTGACTAATCCTTTGTTAGTCTGGCCGAAGACGTTAAACTTAGCACTTCTTGGGAGGTAACCCAATATTCATGCGACACGGTAATATCTTTCCTTATCTCTTTGCTTTAAATGGTAACAATTTATCCTTGTTCATGCTTTTAATTTTATCTTTAGAACATTGAGGACAATGTTAGATTTAAGTTTGGGGTACGTGAGAAACTTTTTAGTTGCATTATTAAACTCCGGAGACTAGAAATTTATGCTTATTAAGGATGGCACTAACCAATCTAAGTGGATGGAAGCATTTTGGTTGTAGGAGTTGAGGAACCAATCGATTAGATGGCAACATCTAAAGAGTCTATTCATAAAAGCACGAGCTCGGTGTTAGAAATAACATGATAGTTTCACCAATCTCGTTGAGTCCTTTTCACACTTTTTATTTTATTTTGTTTTTAAACTATGTTTCTCTAAGTGATTAGGTGGGTCGCACGATTCAAGTTGTTACCAATGCTAGGGTGAATTAGAGTGATTGAGATACCAAAAAAAAAAAAAAAGTGAAAAAGTGAAAAAGAAATAGAAAAAGTTGAAAAAAAAAAAAAAAAAAAAGACAAGACCAATTAGACCAAACGGAAAAAAATTAAAAATTGGGAATAGCAATATGTGTGTGTTTTCCCTGTCTCAATCGCTAAACAAGCGTGGAATGCGGGATCCACGGGAACTATCATGTAATCTGCAACAAGAAGCATGCGCTTGGATCCAAAAGATCTAATCATGCGGTTAAATAAAAAAAAAAAAAAAAAATTAATGTTCGGTGAATAAATCGACTTCTTTGGTTCCCTTGTATATGCAGGACGTGTTGATCTAGAATTAGGATTGTCGACCACTTGGTTCCCTTGTATATGCTAGTTGTGTTGATATTAGTCGAGACCCGGTATCTCGAGTCCATTAGTATAGGTTCATTTTGGCGGAGGCCTTCGAGACAGATATGGGAAACATCGATCACTTAGTAAACATCAAAACCATCTATGTTTTTCTATTTCCATCTTCTTGATCTATCCATGTGATTAGTTTTGACTCCGGTATTGATGTCCATAGTGTGACTATCTCGAGTAGAGCTCATGACTTATATATGAATTTTAGTATGCTTGAGTGCAAACTCGTGTACAAAGAATTGGAATTTCGCATCGGGGTACTTCCTCCCGTAGTCAATAAGTATGCCAACCAAGGAGATTTTTTAGTGCCTTCCAAGGTTACTGTAGATAGTTAGGGTGCTGGGTGTAAAGGTTTTGTGGGTATATCTGCGGTAAACCCTCCCGAGACTATAACTCGGCCACTAGGGCCACCTAGGGGTTTAAAGGCTTATTGCATACGCTAAATGCAATCGACGATGCTCACGACAAAGAGTTAGGATTTTATTTTTATTTTGATTTACTCGAGGACGAGCAAATAATAAGTTTGGGGGTATTTGATAGACACATTTTTGTGTCTCGATTTAATCTCAATTGTATATTTTGTTAGTGCTCGATTTTGTATTTATTATGGTTTTTGTGTCGTTGTAGGTGTTTTTGGAGAAATAAACATGTGCGTGAATTTGGCTAGAAAAGTGGTATTTGCACTCGTGGGGAGAAAATTACTATTCGGACACTCAATATGGATAAGGTACACACTTGATAAGGGGTAGCCCATCGTTATTTGCACCCCTTAAGGCACCTGCTATAGACACACCCGAGTTGATAAGGGGCACATCAGTTACTATTTGCACCCCACTACTATCCGCACACACTGAATTGCTAAGGGACTCCATCTCCTAGCATTTGAAAATCAAATTTGGCGGCAAATTATTTCCTCGCCCGCATGATATTACAGGAAGAACTAGGACGAGTTTACTGTTAGAGATTTTCATGGGTTTTGAATTGGAATGATATGATACTACCTTGGTGCATCGAAACAGGGGAAGGATGAAGGCTTTGGTTACGTGAAATAAGGGAAGATATTCTTTCCTTTTCAAAAGCAGGAGCATTATTGTCGGGATTAGTTTTGGTTACGTGAGACCTGGAAAGAGTTCGACTCGATCTGGAGTTTTGGTTGGATTGCTGTCGATGAACCGGATGGTTTGGGCTGTGTGGATGGACCAATGTCGGTATGTGTTTTAGATTCGAAGGAAAAGCATGTTTCCATATATATCTCGGTAGAACGGGGAATATCGGGTTTGTTTGGCTCAAAATCTGGAAAGTACGTGGAGGAAATATACTCTGCTTGGATTTGATCACATATTTGGAGATATTCATACGCGGAAAGAAGAATGAAAAAGGGAGGAAAGACCCGAGACTTGAGGAGAAGGAAAAGATGGATAAACTCGGATTTAATCGAGTTATATGGGGAGGATGATATATAAAGCGCCGTTAGTATCACAAGGAGGTGTCGAGACTTTGGGGGACCGAACGGAGGCGAGAGAGGAGAAGTAATCGGAGAGCTGCAGAAATTGTTACTGCTTCTTTGCAAGAACCCTAGAACACGAAGAACATTGACGCACGAGGGAACAAGTCGCGTAAAGCTATCGTTGTTCAGCAACAGCAGAACCGTAATATCGTTTATAAAGCGAGACTTATTTCTCTCAACATTCGCATCCATTGTAATAGCTTCTTTGTAACGCCATTACGACGTTGCAAACGATCTGTTTTATTGTTTTTCATCCTTTTAATCAACTTTTGAGCTATGAACCGATATTTTGAGCAAGTGATTAATATGAGGAGCTAAACCCCTTTGCTGAGACAATGGAGGAAGCCATTCTTTACGCATGTGGTAATTCTAATTAATTCTTTTATGACTTTTGCACTATTCTAAATTGATTTATGATTTTTCTTGATTATTTGTGATTTTGTCTGATGGTGTATGCTTAGTCTAAGAACTTTTGATGCATCATGCTTATGATTTACATCTAATACTTTATAAAATCTATTTTTGGCAAAGAAAGAGTCAATATCTTGTAAGCTATAATTGTCTAGAATTAATAGTTGAACCACATGACATATAAGAATTGGTGAAATCCTGAGTCTCAGTCTCTCGATATTTTGTGACAAACCTGTGTAAATATTATCTTTGTTTTTAGAGTTTTCTGAAACTAAATCTTTACAAGTCCGAGTGAACGACAACCTTTACTACCACTTCTACAACATTATTGAACCACATCATAGCCCAACGCACGCGAGCTTCTCCCGAGTTCAAAGACACAAAACAAAAATTAATTTTGTTAAGAATTGAGGTATCGGTGAGATTAGAGGAGGAGCAATAGTTTAGGTTCTTCTCCATTTGCGAACTGAAGAGATGAGGAAGAAGGGTGAAAGAATCGAAGTGATTCTTTTTCTCTTTTATGTGTCGAGTGAGTAATTTTGACACGTTCAAAAACATAATTTGTTCGTGAAAATGGCTAAGGCCCAACATGTGTGAACCACTCGTGTGCTTGGTCAAGAACTCGTTTTTTCCACATGAGCTCAGGGCCGGTCAGTTTGTAATTGAGTAATTTTTGTACATACAAAAAAAAAATTCACAAACATGACACCATGAGAGAGTCTCTTTCCAATAGCTCTTACATCTCAAAATATTGAGAGAAACCCAAGGAACTGTTTTTATAAGTTTTTCAAAGAATATCCAGAGCACAAGAAAAAATGTGTTTCTTATTTCTTATTTTACACCTAATAAGAAACAGTTTAGATTATTTTTAGTATCGCAGGAAACTCTTTTGATAAAAAGAGACATCCTAATTTCTTCATCGGACGGGACAATATTATTCTCTTGGTAAGATGCATAAGGAATTGACCAATGAATTGATTCATGCTTAGAGGTGGTACAGTCGAGAAGACTTAGACTTAAACTCTTCTTGTAAACTCGCTTAGTTTGCTACTACTAGTTGGATTACACGAGGAGGAGCAAAAAATTGATCTCAATGTCAACCTCAACATGAATATTGTTCATGATAACTTGATTTAGCCTATCAAGAGATTCTTGTTCTTTACGGAGAAATAAATCAACATCGAAAAAATTTCAAGGGGATTTAAACCTAATGGAGGTTTAGACAAAGTTTCTTCTACTGATTTAATTAAATCGGACATGGAAGAGAATTCAAATCCCTAGATTTGGTGGTGCATTTATTGAGATAACACTTCTGTCCATAGAGTCGGATCGCTAAAAACACGAGACTTATAAGGTCTTAAACGTTTTTTTCCTGCTCTGATACCAATTGAAAAAGTGGGGGTCTGACAACCACACCCAATATTTCTCTTAGCAATCTGTATGGACGAACTCCAATATACTTTCTAGAGAATGAACTAGACAATGACTCAATCTAGATAAAAAGTATATCAAAGAGTTTATATCTCAATCTCTCGATTTGATCTTTACTCAAGCAAATAGAATTATGAGAGTCTTTATCAAAGAGTTTATATCTCAATCTCTCTGAATCCTTTCCACTAAATAACTTGGAGCAAGAGCCACTCAAGTTTAACCCAATGAAAGCACTAATATTTATGAGTTGAGGTTACTCTACGCAATCTGTCGCAAGAGCCACACGGATTTAACCTATGTTACTCTTCTACATATCATTATATGGCAACATCCCGTCGTTAACAACTATATTATGCTACTTCTAACAAGGATTATTTGACGATTCCGGATCTCAAATCCTAGTTTAGCAAAAGATATGAATGCATGCTCATTTAATTTGCAGCTAAAACAAACAAGCAATCAATCATACATGGAGTTATAAACGGTAGAACATAAGCGGCACTAACAAATTATGAATGAATGAGAATGAATACTTCAATTGAATAACATATTTTTCAATTTTGGACTACATCTCTAACCAATAAGAAAGTATTAGTTACTTATGTATGTCTTAAAACCCATGTAAAATAATAAAGAAGAAATTGAAAGCAAAGGTTGTAGAGAAATCTCTAACTCCAAAGCTCTCCTCTTTCTCCTTTTATTAGTTAAAACTAATGATAAAAGATATCTTCTTAATGTCTTGAGGCCCTCCTTATATAATACCCACAAAATATAGGATTCGAATCCTCCCGCGACCGGGTTTTGCACGTTTTAGAAGTCAAAATCGCACCTTTCTCGCACTGGCTGCGGTTGGGTTTTTCATGTTTCCCAACCGTAATATCCCCTTGATTTACCTATGGTTGGGTTTTTGAGTTTCAAAACCAACAACAGTAGTTGATCCCTAAATTGGATCAACAATGAAAGTTGATCCATGTAAATGGAGTGAACTTGGCGTGAGTCGAACACACATCATATGACTTGGAGTCACCCTTGCACACAAATTCAACATTTGAAGAACTTTACATGATTTTAACTACAAGAATGATTATACTAATCCAAGGAAATGTTGTAACAATAGGAGTTGATTGGATCAACAACACTAGTTGATCCCATAAAAATTGGGTCAACAACAAGAGTTAATCCGATAAACGGGATCAACAACCATAGTTGATCCCAAAAATTGGATCAACAACAAAAATTGATTCCTTAAAAACCGAAATCCAGAGACATACATGAACAAATAGTAATGCACAAGAATTAAGCTACGAGGGAATGATGAGCGACAATCTAATTAAGATACTTCCAGAATATATCAGCTACACATTTCTTGGCATTCCTATGAAGTCACATCTATACATCTTCAGTACATTGGGGCCTCCTAAAACAAGACAAAACATAAATTCTAAATGCATTTAACCAATTCATTTTACCATCCTTTCTAAAATAGAACCTTTGAATTATAGGCTTAGTAGCCGTAACACCTCCTCCTACTCCTTAATTGGTTCTTCCATTTTTTTTGTCACTTGATATTTAACTTATGACATATCAACAACACAATAGTAAATGATAATGAACAAAATTTGTTCTGGAAACTAATTAAGGAAGTAGCAACATCAATATTACACGAACTACTTGCCAAATATTCTTTTAGTGTGATATCAGAACCTAATTTACGGTGAGTGGTGACTAGATACGAAAAGAAGATGGATAAAATTCGAAAAAAACCTCAGACACATAATGATAAACATATAAATTCAAATTAAATCAATCGATTATATCTTCAATAAATTAAATTTCCAAATCTTCATTTCGAAATTACCCTAAAACGAACCCCAAGAATCAAAATTACCCAAAACGGAACCTAAAAATGAAAAAGGGAAGAATAAGAAGAACATGAACTAAAATATAAACTATTTACTTAGATGATCCATTTTTTTCTCGTCGGTGAAGGAGGCGGCGCGGGCTATGTGGTGGTAGTTGCGAGAGGTGGTGGTGGTGATGCCGAGAGGACGAAAGAGAATAGAGAGAGTAATCTACTAATTTGTATCAGATTTGAAAATAAAACGAAGATGTTGATCAACTCTACTAATAAATATCCCTATTGGTGCTATTGGTTGTAGTGGAGGTGATCGAGATGGTGGTGGTGGTGGAAACAATGAAGATGGTGGTGGTGAGAGCGATGGAGGCGATAGATATTTATCTTTTGTGTTATCAGAAATACAGAATAAGAAAACGTTGAAGGTTAAATATGGAATTACTGATATTTAATTTTCAATAAAAATTTCAATTATGCCATTAGGGATATTTGTGAAGTCTGTTATGGATATTTGTGAAGGCTTTTTGGAAGAAGGGATATTTATTCAATTTCCACGTTAGCCTAGTGAACTTCCTTATCTGCGGATTGGACCATTTTCTCTCTACCTAATTCTTCTAACCGATTCAACTCGAGTGAGTCTCATAATATCAAAAAACAAGCACCCAATCAGCCGAGTTAACATCCTTTTCTGCCGATCCAACCATTTTCTCCCTTTGTCGGCCCGATAAGGAGGGTTTCCAACCCATGACATCTATCTCATTTATCTGGGCCTTTAAAGTTTAACCACTAAGACAACTTCTTGTCTTTCACACTATTACCTAGGGATGTAAATTGGGCCTGGCCGGGAAGCCCGACCCGTTTCCTACTGCAGGCCAGACCAGACATGCCTCATAATCAGCTACCTTATTTTGAGGCTCAAAACTTGCCCAAAGACCATTCTATAAGCAGGCCAGGCCAGACAGGTCGAACAGGCTTCGGGTTTTTTAATTTTCAAAATTATGTAATAACTGATTGAACTTCTATTTAATTTTGGAAATTGAATAAACAATACTCCCTCCGTCCCTAATTAGATGAGCTATTTGGTTTTTAGTTTTGTCCACAAATAGATGAGCTATTTCATTATCCAAGGGGATATTTCTAAAACTACCCTTTTAATTAATTATTTTTTCTATAAGAAATATGTATGATTTGATAGTCATGTTTATATTCGTTGCGTAGTTGTTTTAAAATACTTTTCAACGGTATAAAGTTTATAAAAAACCGTGGTATAGTTTAAGAGATAAATCGTTTCTAAATTTTACTAATTATTGCCCATAAGGATATAATTGTAAAAAATACTTAAATATACTCCACTTTCCTCCTTGCCTTAAAATTTGTGCAATCTACAAGTAACTCATCTAATTAGGGACTTGAGGGAGTAGGTTAAAATAATCTTACATAATTAATCTTCTAAATGTAAAATAGAAATGAAAATGAATGCTTGATGGCTTACATTTTAGGGTATATAAGGAGGTTTACTGTGGGATCGTTGATTTTTCTCAAGATAAGAATTGCTAGATGATGGATTATTCTTTTTCAGACACGTCTTCAAGTTCATAATACGTAGGCCGTTGATTTATTTCGACACGCCTTAAATGGACGCCATAGAAGCCCACACGTGCAAAAAGGGCATAACTGTAATCTCCACTTGTCCACGATATATCATTTAACGAGATTTTGACTAGTCAAAGACGAGATATTGATCGAGATAACGGATTTGGATGGAATCCGTTAGATTGGCTTAGATTTGTAAGAAATAAAAAAAGATCCTTAGATTTGAAAACGACCTAAAACGGACCTATTTCTGTATATATTCCAAATGAAAACAACACATAACAATTTGCTCTAACATTAGAAAAAAAAAGTTTTAAAGAATTTAAACAAATACCAGGCCGGACATTAAAATTTTAGGGAAAACCCAAGCCTGCCCATTTAAACTAATCAGGCCATGCCAAGCGGCCCGTGACAGGCTGCAACAGGTTTTGGACTCATTCAGATACAGTTAGCTCACGCGGTTACGAACAGGCCGAGTATTTTCGCGTATTATTTACATCCCCACAAATTATTCTATTCCACCACCAAATCATATATTCTATTATTTAATACATGCCGGATTTTCAATGCCTACTTCATATCTTTTAAAACGTATATGTATGTATGTCAGTAGCCGAAACAGGAACTGTTGTTTTGACCGAATTTAAATTATACGAATCCCTAAATCACTCATACGTTTATCATCGTCCCAAACTTCTATCTGTATCATGAATTATTAACTAAACTTTGAGTTACAGTGTTAATTTTCAAATTTTGGCTCGGTTAGCAAACGGAAGACAGACTTTAGAATTGGGTCATGGTACATATTTTTGGATTGCAGAACAAATGGTCTGATAAACTTCGTTTTACAAAATTTACCGTCATACGCAATCCTCCGTAAGAATATACTTTTCTAGATCTCTCAGACATTTTACAAACGAGACATGTGTCAAGCTAACATCCGTCAGAGATGTCTAAAGCAGAAAATAAAGGAGATCCGGTAGTTAAGTTTAGTTACATCAAAATTCATTGTTATCCCACTTTGACCGCTTTAACAAAAACTAAACCACCAGAGAAGAAAAAGAGAGAGAAATTGATCGTTTTTTTTTTTTTTTTTTTAGGAAAAATCAATCGATCTCTCCTTTTTCCTGTAATTTGAAGATTTTGTATTAGAGAACATTCATTATTAGCTTAAACACATAACAGGCGCAGAAGCAAGTGTTGCTAATCTAGTTAATTTAATCGATTAAGAACGTAACTATGCCGCCCCAAATGTCTGATGACGATCGAGGCGTAGCGAATCATCTATGTACAGCAGTTGCAATTGATAAAGATAAAAACAGCCAGTTTGCTGTGAAATGGGCAATTGATACTCTTTTCAATAATAACCCAAATCTGATCCTTATTCACGTTAGACCACCAAAATATGCAAATCGTAGGTACCCCTTTCTCTATCATTTTTTTTTTGCATTTTTTGGTACGTGTTGGATTATAAGTTAGAGATTTGATTTTCTTTTAATGACATTGTTAATGAATGTATGATTGAAGAATCTGGTAGTGTTAGTGGTGGTGCTGGTGGCGGAGGAGGAGGAGGACCCAGAGAACTCGATCGAGAACAATTTGATCCTGATATTCATAGCCTTTTCTTGCCTTACCGTGGATTTTGTGCTCGAAAAGGGGTACATTATGTTACTTCTAATCGTTTTATGATTATATATATGCATGATTATTCGATTTAAGATCTTAATTAATTTTTGTGGCCATCATGGTTTTTGTTAGGTGCAAGGGAAAGAAGTGGTTATCGAAGATAACGATGTTTGTAAAGCAATTATCGATTACATTAGTGTCAATTGCATCAACAACATTGTGGTTGGTGCATCGACTAGGAGTGCTCTTGCAAGGTATCATCATCATTCGTAACGATTTCATTTGTTCAATCATCCCGTTTTCTATTCACGTGTACTAATGCGCATAAATGTATGCATGTTGCAGGAAGTTTAGGAACAATGTGGAAATACCATCCGCCATAGTAAAGTCAGCACCAGAATTCTGTAATGCGTACGTAATATCTAAAGGGAAGGTGATAACATCGAGAGCTGCTAGTCGTCCCGCATCTAATACTGCTGCTCCACCGAAACAACCATCTATAGCTCCTCATTTCCCTCCTACCGCTCAACCTCCTCCTCATCACGATCATTCATCTGCTTCTTCAAATGACCTTGAAGATTCACCTATCAGGTATTTCAAAATCTCTGTCCAGTCTCAATGCGAATTTTTTCCTGCTGCATTGGATCAACCTGATTTCAGGAACCCCATCTCGTCCTTGCATGACCTAGGACATATGTTGTTCTTCTGTGCTGCACGTGCTCCAAGCATGAGCTGAGGATGGTTCCGTCATTATGGCGGCAAGAGTAATATATGTGGCACTAGGTTTCTGACAGATTATATGTAACTATTGTGCAGGACGCCATTTAATAGAAGAAGTTTGAGAGGTGGAACAGTAACACCACCTGAGAGGAGGTCTACGGATCGCAATGATTTCATGAGATCACCAGCAAGAGACAGACCCATGTCATCGGGTGGCAAAACACCAAATGATGCACTACTGATGGACAACTTTGATCTTTCAATGAGACCACAAAGGGCAACACATAGCCGTGATTCCTTCTCGGATGATATCGATTTTACCGGTGGCTTAACGTTTCGATCTTGTGATATGTCTAATGAAAACTTGGAATTTTCAGCTAACAGTAATGAAGAAACTACCCCGAGAAATTCAGTTTCATCTCAATCTTCGGTAACAAGTCTTACAATTATTTCGCTCATTTTGATTTCAAACTAGCATGGTTTGGACCTTGGTCACCGTTAAACAAACGCCATTTTTAATTCTGATAATTTTTTACTTTGCTTAAAATGGGTTCAGAGAGAGTTAGAAGCAGAGATGAGAAGACTAAAGCTGGAGTTGAGGCAAACCATGGACATGTATAGCACAGCTTGCAAAGAAGCTATCTCAGCTAAACAAAAGGTAATTAATGTTGGAATTTTGTCCATGAGATGCTGCAGCGTTGCCTAACGTGAACAGGTTTTTAATGAACTTATATGTCTGAATTTTAGGCTCAAGAGCTTCATCAATGGAAGATGGAAGAAGCTAGAAAATTTGAAGAAGCGAGATTAGCAGAAGAGGCAGCTTTGCAGATGGCGGAGATAGAGAAGGCGAAATGCAAGGCAGCAATGGAAGCAGCTGAGGCTGCACAAAGGTTAGCTGAAATGGAATCACATAGGAGAAGGAATGCTGAACTTAAGGCGAAGAAAGAAGCTGCAGAGAAGAAAAGAGCATTGGATGCTTTGGCTCATAATGATGTTCGGTACAGAAAATATACATTAGACGAAATTGAATCTGCTACGAATAACTTTGCAGATGATCAGAAAATTGGTGAAGGTGGTTATGGTCCTGTGTATAAAGCTTTGCTTGATCATACTCGAGTCGCGATTAAGGTTTTAAGACCAGATGCTGCTCAAGGAAAGAAGCAGTTCCAACAAGAAGTATGTTTTATACTCTCTTCCTCCCAATTTGGATCATGGTTTAGTTTTTTTTACAAGTCCCATATTGCACATTGGATTTTATATTTTTTTGCAAGTTCTGATTTGTCCCTGCTCTTAAATACACAAACTTAAAATAGAATATAGGCTCAGCTTCCCATTTTTTTTTTTTTTTTAAAACCAACTGGATTAAAAGTTCATAGTAGAATCCAGGAATTACACATTAGGAGACTATTAAGGGTAGATTTTATTTTTCTTAATCTGCGTGAAAACACCTAAAACTTCATTTAAACTGGGACGGAGGGAGTATTGTTTTTTGGTATTAGTAGGCATCAAATTTAGTTACCCTATGATGTTTTTGGTTTCGTAATTATTTATTTGTGTCCATCATTTTGAAATAGAACTTTTGTGCAGATTGAAGTACTGAGTTGTATGAGGCATCCAAACATGGTTCTACTTCTAGGTGCTTGTCCTGAATATGGTTGTCTAGTCTACGAGTTCATGGACTATGGAAGTTTAGATGACAGGATTTTCAGGAGAGGAAACACACCTCCAATTCCATGGTGGATAAGATTCAAGATAGCAGCAGAAGTCGCGACCGCTTTACTATTTCTCCACCAAGCAAAACCAGAACCGCTCGTTCATCGTGATCTTAAACCTGCTAACATTCTTCTAGATCGTAATTATGTTAGCAAAATCAGTGATGTCGGGCTCTCACGTTTAGTACCACCGTCTGTAGCCGATACAGTTACGCAGTACCACATGACATCGACAGCAGGAACATTTTGTTATATTGACCCGGAATATCAACAGACAGGAATGTTGGGTGTTAAATCAGATATATACTCGCTTGGGATTCTATTGTTGCAAGTCATTACAGCAAAGCCTCCAATGGGTCTTACACATCATGTTGAACGAGCAATCGAGAAAGGAACTTTTGCAGAACTGCTTGACCAAACTGTCACAGATTGGCCCGTGGAGGACACCTTGTCCTTTGCGAAACTGGCTTTAAAATGTGCAGAGTTACGAAGAAAAGATAGGCCAGATCTTGGGTCTGTTATCTTACCCGAGCTTAATAGATTGCGAAATCTTGGAGCCGGTGAAGCAGGTGGTACTATGAACTCTGGCAATATGCCACCACGTTCTCCGATATTTCACGTCAGAAGTCACCAAATACAAGTCAGGTTAGTAATTCTGTAATCCATTCCCCTATTACTATTTGAAAAATATTAAAAGAGAGCTAGCATGATTTCCTCTATTAATTAATTTAAGGTTACGGCATAATCAGGATGCTGTGGTAAGGAGCCACGCTGTAGCAGGGAACTCACGTAGAGCTTCGTTTGACGAACAGTTTGGCAGATCAAGTCCTGCTATACCTGAATCGTTTGTGCCGAAAAGGATATATGAAAGCAATGACGAACCTTTAAGGTAGTTGTATTTTTAAGAATAATAAGTAAAAACAATAACCAACACCGAACCTAAGCTGTTATCGATCACTGTAAGTTTGTAAACACTGTAATTTTTCTTACGTTTCATTTCTCTCTTAATTAAGTCTTTCCAAATTCGATATTTTGTATGATGTTAATGGAACACAGTTTTAACAGAATCTTGTTGTTGTTTCTGCTCTATTGTTCATAAATATTACAAAAACACATTCCTTTCCTGTGTTATTTCAGTCTGTTCAAATAATAATATGATTCTCCTTTGAAGTCACATTCGAACCAAATTGACTAGGGGCTAGCTCTCGTACATGAAGTTACTAGTTCCCAAAGAAAATATAAATAAAAAGAATTTGGCAATATATCTGAACAAAGTGATTTTTTACTTTTTTTTTGTTATTGAGAATTTTCAACAAAAGTTTGTCTACCCAAAACGCAAAGAGAATTTTTCTTAAATGAGTTTTATTTTTCTTTTCAATCTGGAATTTTCCAGGAAAGTTTGTCTACTCAAAAGGCAAAGAGAATTTTACTTTAATGAAAATGTTTGGTTTGCTTTGTTGAATGTTAGGTTTGTCTAATTGTTGTAAAACTGAAACACCTCATTTCTACTTTAGGCCCCTTATTAGAACAATTTCAGAAATACATCCAAGAGACCCTGGACTTTTCCGAATATGAGCCTGGATAGCATGCACCTTTTGGTGCATACATGTGGACATCCTAAACACTTTTGAGCAAAGAATTACGTGGGAATCAAATACACTTTGGGTCACTTCTCAAAAGTCTAAATACATGAACTCGGCACTTCTCAAAAAGTGGTGGTGGAGATTTGGAACGGAAAAGAATGCTTTTTGGAGAAAGATAATTGTGGAAAAATTTGGAGAATCATCAACCGGTTGGGAAACTTTGCAACCGAAAGGGCCAAAGGGTTGTAGTTTATGGTACAATATTTATAACGAGCTCGAGGATTTTAACAAACATGTGAAATTTAAGATTGGTGCGGGAAATGAAATTAGATTTTGTGAAGATTTTTGGATTGGAGATGTTGCTTTATGCAATAGATTTCCATTGGCTTTTTGAAGCTTCAAGAACCAAAGGAAAGTGGTGGCTAGGTTATATGAGATTTCGAGTAACGGTATCAAATGGAAGTTCATGTCTCAAGTAGATATTCTCAAACCATAATGAGTGAGATTGCTTCCATAAACTCTTTACTAGAAGTGGTGAATATTCAAGAAGGGGTCGGGATTCTAGATTGTGGATGGTGGATAGAAACAATACGGTTGATGGTTACAACTTACACGGTTAAACGCGGGTTTGATTCTCTTTGTGATCAAGGCGATATTAGCTTCCCAAGTGAGATTATTTGGAGTAGACATTATCCGTACAAAGTAAATTTTTTTCTTTGGCTTTTATACCATGAAAGGTTGATGACGACGGACAAGCTTAATTATTAGAAGAGGCATGGATGTGGATAGGGTGTGCCGGTTTTGTGAAGAAGATGATGAAACAAGTACCCACTTGTTACATGATTGTTGGCGAACAAAGAGAATTTGGGATTATTTTTCCGAAGGATGCAACTTCAATTGGAGTTATGATAGTAATATTTCCGCAACTATAAAAAATTGGAGACATGATTGGGGTGATGAAAGACTTAATGGCATATGGAACAACTTACCGGTCGCAATATGGTGGTGCATTTGGAAAGAAAGGAATTCTAGAATCTTCAATCACAAAAAGAGAAACTTGGAAAGTCTAATTCGAGATATTAAGATTCAAGCTTATTTTTGGGTGGAGTCACACACTAAAATGTTTGGGTTGACGGCTAACATGGTGGTAGCTTTATGGGACTCGTATTTCTATCGGCCGCGTTGAGTTGGATATGAGACATTTGGTGTTTATTGTCTTGTTTTTCTCTCTTGACGTTTTGTTCTTTCTTCTTTTCTTTGGGTGATCGACTCCAAACTCGGTTTCCTTTTTTGTTTCGGTTGTATTTGTTGGGTTGAGGTACCCCTAAGTACCTCTTTTTCAATGAATCCTTTCCTATTGACCGATCAAAAAAAAAACTTTGGGTCACCGCTAGCGAGAAAAGGAAATGTTTTTTTATAATTTTTCTATAAAATAAAAACCATAATGCAATGAAGTCTTAGGAGTCCTTGAAGGCATTTTTTAACCTAAGCAGACAAAATGGACTACCTGCCCTCGCAAAGGGGCCCTATTTTGAGTGCATAAGACTAATGTTGCCCTAAGATCAAAACAAGAAGGTTCCTCTAAAGCTGCAGTGGAAAATGGAATTCGGATCCTTAAAGTCTGGTACCGAGAATAAAATAAAAGGAAAGAAATCATTGATAGGATATGTACCCACAAAAAAGTGGATATGTTTAGGAGAAAAGATGGTGCACTGCACAATTGGAGATTGCTTTCCCTTGGATTCCCTTCAATGAAAATGAAACCATCCCACTATAAATATTTCCATCTCCGACACTTTAGTGAAGTCGGTGCTCATACTGATAGTGAGATTAGTTAAAGAGAAAAAAGATTAACTTTAGATGCAACAAAAGAAAGCACCACTTTCGAATTTAACAGATATAAAAACAAAGTGAGAAGAATCATTCGTTCATCCATCTCTGCTTTACAGCAAACATCACACTCTCATCTTTCAAATAAAGAAAGACTCAAGGCAACTAGGCAGATTGAACTGAGAGAGATTATAAAGACAGAAAACCAAATCATTGTAGCAGCTTTTGTGTCAATAGTTCAATTTCGCGAGTCTGCAATTCAGATGGGTCATAGCAAAGTTTTGGCTTCATCTCTGAGATGGGTTTGGAGTACTCAACTTGTTGGAATCATGATGATGATTTTGTTTACAAAAGTGAGGTCGTCAGTCGATCAAAGCAACGGAGCACCTGCAACAGGTTTGTTATGTATTAGTGAGTGTTCAAGTTGTCCACAGATTTGTGCACCACCTCCACCAATAGATTGCCCACCACCACCAAAGAGTTATAATGCTTATCAAGGACCACCAAAACCTAAACCATCTGTTGCGGTCTTGCCGCCTCCTCCACCTGGTGCACCTAAAGGTTTCTCTAACTATCCTTACTACTACTTCTATAACAAGGGATCTTCTCTTAACGTTCCTTGTTCAATTTCCACCTTCCTGTTACTTCTACTTTTTTCTCATGTTTTTTATCTTTATTGATTTAAAAATATGTGTTTTCGAATCTCCTAAGGAAAAGATCAAATTGTAACTGTGCAGAAATGGGAAAATCTCAATGTCTGTCTATCTTTTCACTGTGTTGGCAACTTTTAGTTATATTTCTCGTTTTTTCTTCTGGTTCCTCATCTTTGTTCTTGTAACTTGTGAGCTATATCTATGTTTCTAAACATGAATTATATTGTCTTCGATCTGTCTAAGTTGGACTAGAATTCTAGTTTGTAGACGAAAACTAGAAGTTGAACCCCAGAACACAATTTCAGGCTAATCCGTAATTTCAAAGTTCTAAATATTGGATCTAAGACTAGAAGTCTAGAATATGGAAAAATTGAAAAAGGGGTACCTTCCTTTATCTCAAATGTCAAACATGAAAAGTTATGCTGTAGCCTCTTCAATATGTTTTTCTTCCTAATCATGAAAAGCAATCTTCAACATGAAAAGTTATGCTGTAGCCTCTTCAATATGTTTTTCTTCCTAATCATGAAAAGCAATCTTCAACATGAAAAGTTTATATGTACAGAAGTCATTCATAAACTTAGGATCAAATCATTCTTCAATTATTCGAAAGCAATAAAAACTGGAAACTGCAAACATTCTTTTATGTCTTAGGTGCTACAAGATCAATGAGACATAAAAATGCTACTGTAGATATTTTCTGATATTCCACAAGTAAAAATGAATCATTAATTTCTATACAAAATTTCCTAGTAGGTGTTACTTAGTCAGATAACATACATGACCATGAGTTGACAGCTGCCAATATTCCATATAGGTGCAGTATCCCGCAAGAACAGAACCTAAAGTCAAAGAATAGGATAAGTTAGTAGTTACTCAAGAAGAACTTCCCACAGAACAAAACATCTGGTAGTTCAGATGAGTAACAGATGTGGGAAGCTGATGAACTCACCTAAGGGATTTAGGAGGTTTATCTTTTTGGTCAAAGAATAACCTTATCGTTATCTAGGTTCAGTCATGAACAAAGGAAGATCTTTACAGGGATTTTGCTTGCAGAATACAGCACGTATCCATCGCCTAACAATGAAGACCACAATTAGAATAGCAACCAAGAAAAGAATGGGTAGATAGAATTTAAATCTGTAAGCAACAACAAAAAAAAAAACAATATGCACAACTTAACCAAATTACTCAAATGGTATGCACAATGATGTGAATCTTAATCAACTCCAAACAAGTTGAAGATCATTGTTAAATGTATCAGCCAGAAACCGCCCCGTAATGTTATCACCTAAAAGATGTTACTTCCAAAAGTAATAAAATGCAACTACAATACAACCTATTAAAGATTTTAATTAAAAAGTTGAAAATGCAATTGCTTGATTAAAACAAAGGTTTTTATACTTAGAAGTTTAAGCTTTATCTATATATAGATACATAAAATAGACAAACGAAAAGAAGCAAGAGACATCAACAAAAAGAATTGGAAAACTACCAATTATAGCTTAAGCAGATACAAAACAAAGATGAAAAGATATCATACCGATCCATGGTGATATTCTTTGAGCGGTTCTCTATTTGCTTGCAGTATACATTGATTTCAACAGGATCCAAACCATCTTGTTTAAACAATCTTGACAAGAAATCTTCAGAAAAATAGTATGCGCACTGAAAACACAACATTCAGGAAATCACAAGTTTGTCCATAGTAAACAACGTCAAAAGCTTTTACACATTACACAACCACCTAGTCCAGGACTTACAGTACCATCTCCACGGACGTAAAAACTCTCACTTATCATCTGGTTTCTCAATGTGAGCTGCTCCTGTAAAATTGGCACCCTGAGTCAGCACTTTGACCATAAGGAACTCAAATTGGAACTTAATTCTCAATTGTTGGCGAATAAGTAAATATCAAAATTGAAGGACATGTGCACAAACATATGCGAACAACAAGACTCACCTGCGCAAAGTCACCAGTTGCATAATCTCGCAGAAGAACGTAACCATTTGGCTGCCAATAGACAAAATGACAAATGACCACAATGTAACTTCACAAATATAGTAAGGAGAGCCAATATGAAACTTTAAATCTAAAGAATACCATGCCGTACCTTACCTTAAGCACTTTCTTTATGTTCTGCAGTACAAAGGGCATTTTGTCTGGAGAAACTGCAGACAACGCAAATATCTGCTTCACATGTTAAATAGCTCACTGCAAACAACTACTTAAGAATTCAAACCCTTTACAACCAAAATTATTACAAGCATTCATAGTGTTTAGTGGAAATGAAGTGTATCCACGCCACGAATCCTTTTTAGTCATTTTCTTGACTGGAGGAACAGTTGGAAAGAAAGTGCAGGATCGGGATTATTGGGCATGGTACCCATAATATCTATGTTTCTTGCTGGAGCATCCTAATTGTTCTAGTGGTGACAAACAGTTATATTTTGAGATTATAATGTCGTAGGTGTAAAAACAAAAAGACAATGTTGTATTCAGTGTTTCATTCTAACTCAACAAAATTTGATGTTATTTCATTCTAACTCAACAAGAAAACAAGCAGGTTGATGTTGGAATGGAAACCAAGCTACACAAAAATGCATATTTTTACACAAACCATAAACATATTTGTGAATTGGCGGCAACAAATAGGACTGAATCCACATTACAATCAAAAAGTAAAAGATAAACGGATAAGAGTAATTCCTCTTCCTTACCAAGGTAACAATATCAACCGAATTAGGACTAATTGTTTGACTAAGGTCGTCCTTGGTGACATCACTAACAAATGCATTGATTCTCTCTTCTTTGAAATCTCCATGTGCCTGCATCATTCGAACACTCAAAGTCATAAAATATATAAGCTTGGCACAGAGAAATTGTGTAGTGTAAACTCAAAGCCTTATTCGTTTTTCAAACATACCTTAACGAGTGAAATAGCATTAGCTGAGAAATCACAAGCATGAACAAAAATATTAGGGAATGCTGATATCAATGGGAACACACTATTCCCAGCTCCACAACCAACCTACAATAAAAATCCAATAAACCCACAAAAATTCCATATCAAATTTCTAACCAAAATGTAAACTTTGTCCCAAATTGAGCTTCAAAATTTGAAGAACCCATTGATTAGCTAAAAAACCCCTAATTGTTTTGCAGAATTGGACCAGAAATTCCAACTTTTTCTCAAATTAAACTTTCAAAATTGAAGCTTTAATGAGAAAAGTACCTCTAACACAACTTTGGATGGTGCAATTGGAGAATCAGTGTTATTATCAGATGAGAAGTAATGCGCCCAATCTTTCTCCAAGTAATGCCGGTCCTTGAAAAACTGAAATAAAAAAAAAATAAAAAAAATGAAGCTTTGGGTTAGTGCCATAGATTGCAAGCACCCTTATACAATAAAGCAAAATACTAACTATGGGGGTGATGAAAGTGAAGAAATTGACCTTGTTGTTGTGGATTTTATAGAATTTGTTCCAATACTTGTTCGTGGTGGTGTTGGTGGATTTCAGCTGGTTTGGTGGTGGTGGTGATGATAATGATGATGATCTAATGGTGGAGAGAGTATGAAGATGAGAGGATGAGTGATTTAAGATTGTCTGTGAGTGAAGAACTACTGAAGGATTCCATACTCCTCTCATTTCATGAACCCTGAAAAGAGTTTCAGAGCAGCAGAAGAAAAGGACTATCAACTAAAACTCTAGGGATGTTGAAGTTTCGAAATATCTGAATAGTAGTGACAAAATCTTACAACATTGTGTGGCTGTAGTTTAGTGGTAAGAATTCCACGTTGTGGCCGTGGAGACCTGGGCTCGAATCCCAGCAGCCACAAAACTCTTTTTGCAAATTTTCCTTTTTTGTTTCAATTTCCTACTGCTTTAGGAGTATTTTTTTTCCTTGCTTGCTGTTGTACTAGAAGAAAAGTGGCGGAGGAGCTATGTTGAGTCTTCCAGAAGACATTCAAATAGATATCATTGTGTTTAAAGATGTCGAGTCAAGTGTTTGCTGCTTAGATTATGCTTCATCATCAACTGCATTAACCTATAGATGTTTTGAAGGCGTTGAACTGGATTGCCCATTGGTTTGCGAGGCTGATGCAGGTATTACGTTTGATATCTTAGGTTCTTGCAATGGCTTGATTTGCTTAGGTCTTTATAAGGAAGCGTCTGCTAAACGTTATAACCTCAAGGATATGAATGATATTTGTGTTTGGAACCCTACAACTAGAGAGTATAAGAAAGTCTCTACACGCACACAATATTTTCAGCACCCCAAATTCGACAAAATTCGCTACGGGTTTGGTTATGGTAGCAGCATGAATGATTACAAGTTTGTAAGAATTAGCTACAGTAAAAAGGATGATTATTCTAAACTAGAGGTCTGCACATTAGGGTCCGGTTTATGGAACACAATCGAAAAAATCCCTTACTCGTTCCATGAAACAATGGACGGTCCTCCTGGCTTGCTTTTGAATGGAGCTCTTCACTGGTTAGGCATTAACACCACCAAAAACACCCAATGTATTGTTAGTTTTGATATTAATAATGAGAGACTCACAGATGTGTCTATTCCGGAAGAAACTATGAAGCAGGATAAGCATGTGGGAGTATTGACAGGTTGCCTTTGTTTAATTAGCTGTTCCAAATGTCTTACTGATGTGTGGGTAATGCTGGATTGTGGAGTGAAAGAATCATGGACTAAGCAATTTACCTTTAAAAATAAGTCTTATCATAAACATGAATTTAATCCGCTATGGATTCAAAATGGTGAGGCTCTAATGGCATCCAACAAACCTTTTGTTTTATACAATCCCAATGGTTTTAGATTTGAAGATGTGTTAGTTTTTTCTTCTGAGATGAAGAAACTTTATATCGCGAGTTATTTTTATCACGTGAAGAGCTTAGTTCCACTTAACTCTGGGACTTATCACACTAGTTCCTTCTCAACTTAATAATACTTGCTTGAGATGAAGGATGTTTCCATAGCGTCTCTTGCATGACTGATTGAGTTAACCGGAGCAATGGTGTGTGTGGAAGGATTCAACTGGGACAAGTTCATCTCTCCTCTCTCCTCCTTTTAGCTCTGCACTGTTTTCCCAAACCATGGAGCCTCCGGTAACCTTCTCCGATCAGCTGTTTTTCTTCACTTCCTTCTCCTTTTCCCTTTAATCTCCTGACTTCTCCGCTGTCCAAGGACGGAAACTTTTGTAGTGTTCCTTCCCCTTGGGGCCGGGATTTCCTGGGAGGTTAAGCTCTTGACTTCTTCGCCGTCCAAGGACGGAGCAAGTGGTGGTGTTTGCTTCTTCCCCTTGGGGCCGAGATTTCCAGGGAGCATGGGTTCTTTTCTTTGATTTTAAGCTCTAGTGGGTATTTTTTTGAAGAAGTTGGATTTTATTTTTCGGTGGTTTTTTCGTGTTTTCTCTGTATGGTTGCTCTAATGAGTTTGAATCCTAGTCCCTTGCTACTTCGGTCATGCTTGGTGGGTATTCTTTCTTACTGGAGTTTGATTGGAATCTGATGTGTAGAGGCCTAGTCCCATGCTACTTCGGTCATGCTTGGTGGGTTCTCTTCTAATTAGGTTTTGATCAGCCGTGCTTTAACCCGATTGGTTTCTTCTCTTGTTGGTTTTCATGGCGTCTCCGGTGAAGAGGTTAGAGATAGAAAAAAAATCTTTTCTGTGTACAAGACTTGATGGTTCCAATATAGAGATTGTGGAGAGAGGTTATGGTTTCTTTTGGAAAGCGTCTATGTCTTTTGAATCTATCTACATGTTAATTGGTTTTCTAAGACATCACTATAAAAAAGCGGCTGTTGCTTATGATCAGATTAAGTGTAATGAACAACAAGCGAGATGGTTCTTTGAGAGGCAATCAAATAGTAAAGGGGAGATAATCAGAGCCACCAGATTCTTATTCTCCAACAACAATGGTTCAAGGAAATCGTTTTGCTTTCCAGCAGGTAAGGATAGATGGGGATGGGAAGCTCTGGCAGCTAATCTAGATATTTTGGTAACTAAAAAGGTTTCTACATCGGACTATGCTCCATCTTCTTCAGATTTCCCTAAATGGGTGGAAAAACCAGCGGTAAAGATTAGCAAAAAATTTGCCAAAACTCTCAATGATTCAGTTGAAGTGAAACAAGTCAATACTTTTACTACAACGTGGAATCCTGGTTACGAGAGAGAAGAAATTGTAGATTTTGGAATTGTCTGTGCTACTTCAAGGTGGAACCCGGGATGGAGAAAAGTGGCAGCAGCGATCAAACAAAAATTGGGTTGGTCTCGCAACTTCAGTTTGAAACAAGTAGATTCCACCCACGCAATCTTTATTGCAGAGAATGATAATCAACTCCAACAAGTGTTGCGTATTAAATGTTTCACATTCAATGCTACCAAAATCTCATTTCAGAAATGGTCCTCAGATCAATCACCAGATGTTCCTAAAATATTCTCTCAAAATCATATTTGGCTAAGAGTAAAAGGTCTTCCTCTTGATTTATGGACAGAGGAGTCATTTATTCAGATTGGTCTTAAATGTGGGAAGTTAATAGCTATTTCAAAAGCTACCAGTGGTTTCTTCAAAATTTCTGAAGCTACTAATATGTATTACAGGGATAATAGAGAGTATAATTTCCGGCAGCAATTCATGTTTCGCTTCAAGGAAGAGAAGTGTTTTTGTTGATTGAAATTATCAAAACAGGGAACTTAGATAACATCATGTGTACTCTGGTCAAATCAGCAGAAAGTTTAAAGGACTCATTTTCTCAAAAGGACGGCAGCAAAGTATCTCCGTTCACAGCTCCAGTGGAGAAGCATGATAAGATGAAGGGCATCTTGGTACCAGAATCGACTCCATCTCCGGTAACTGAGCTCAGGCAAGTCCAGAATTTGAATTTGAATTGAAAACTATTCACTCGTGTAGTCCCATCAGAAAGGTGGTCAACATAGCTCATGAGGAAAATAGAAAGCTATTTCCTGTTCATACAAGCAATTCTAAACTTATCCTGCCCCTGGTAGAGTGCATTAATGAGAGAGTGACTAGTCAAGAAGACCCACAAGCTCCTTTTGAGGTGGCAAATCCAGCGGAGGAGAGTATGGTTCCGTCTAATGAAGGTACATGCTTTGGACTCTTTGAGACCGACAGTGAAACACATCGAGAACAACATGTATCTGAAATCGACTTTTAATGCTCCAGCTCAAAGTTCTGCTATCCTAGTACAACAAAGCAAAACAGTGTCTGACAATCTATTACTAGGGAACAGAGTTATCACAGATTGTGCAATACCTCAAGGTTCGTATGTAAAGTCTAAGGGGTACATGAAGATGCTTGTCATATTTCTAGGGGTTCATATATATGCAGCGTTGGAGGGTGAACTAGAAAGGAAGGGTCTTTTATTTGATTTGAGTTTAGGTTTGGGTGCGTGCGTGTCTGCTTATTCTAAGCATGTTAATAAGAAGAAGGTGCTATGCGACTTGAATCTGGAACCGGCGGAGGCTGGGATTACACTTGGGCTTAGATAATGAGCCGACTAATATTCTCCACTGTGATTCTATCAACAGCCCAGCAAGTTCTTCTAGAGTTTCTTTAGTGGGTGCCGTTAACAATATTGATTTTCGTGCTCAGGGCACTCCATGTGATAATCTTGTGATTCAGTAATTTTACAGGGGAATGATAACTCTATTTCTCGTTCTCAAATTGAGTTAGCTGAAGATGATTTTGTGCGAGAAAAGATGTGGAAAGGTTACACAGAAGACTATTGTTGGAGAGTAAAATCGAAAATTGAAGATACACAAGGTTAATAGGATTAGAAGATTGAAACAAAAAAGGTTTTTGAAGTTTATTATTCAAGGTTTCTCTACTGAAGCTGCATCGTCAATGGAAGAAGTAAAGGTTAACCCGGTGGAAATTCCAGTTTGCCGTGATGTGAATGAAGACAAGAGACGAAGAATTGAAGCTAGTGGAATCGTGGACGCTCACATGAATGCTTGCAAGGGAGACTCAATTTCTACAGGTAACATCTATTCTAAGGAACAATCAGGTTCTAGGGTTTTCAGTTCTCAATTTTTTGGGAATGATTGGCTAGACGATAGGTATTGTGAAAAGTTCCCATTATCTGCTCAACCTGAATCAATTGTAGTACATAATTTATCAAGCGAGATTGTTAGATTTACCAGGAAGAATTATTTTGATGAGAAGAAAGATGCTGAAGTATTAGTGCCAATTGAGGGGGATAACTGTTTTAATGGATTTTAACATCCTAAGTTATAACATTAGAGGGTTGGGGACACAAGGAAGGGATACAGCTATTAGTTCTTTAGTGAAACTTGAAAAGGCAGCTGTGATTTTTATTCAAGAAACCAAAATGGAGCTTATGACCGACTATACAGTAAGGAGTTTGTGGGGTGCAGGGGGGCATCCATGGACAGCGATAAATTCAATTGGTGCGTCGGGGGGCATCCTCACAGTTTGGAATGATGCCATTTTTAATTGTGTTGAAATTTTTGCACAAACTCATTGTCTCTCTATCAGAGGCACGAGAATGTGTGATGGTTTTGATTGTGTTCTTACAAATGTGTATGGTCCAACGGGAGATGCAGATAGAACGAGAATTTGGTATGAATTGGATGAGGTGAGATCCAAGTGGCCTGATTTACCTTGGTGTATAGGTGGGGATTACAATGTGATTAGAGTGTCTTCAGAGAAAAATACTCCAAGTGTTTCGTATGTGAATATGGGACGATTTGATTCTTTTTGCAGAGACATGAGTTATGTGATTTACCGCTGAATGGAGGCCTTTTTACTTGGTCAAATATGCAATCTTCACCCATTTTATGCAGGTTAGATAGATTTGTTGTTAGCGGGGAGTGGGAGGACAAATTTCCCTTAATGGCGCAATGTATTCTCACAAGGACGGTTTGATCATTCTATTTCCTAAGGCCTCTTCCTATGGGTATGGCAAAAAAATGTAGTTTGGCATGCCCGAGTGGCATGGCAAATGAGTTTCCCCACTATGGTAGATATGCCAAACTTGATTAAAAACATATATTTAATTGTGTTGGGTGGGACCCTAATGAATAAAAAAATATATTTGTGTTTGTGTGGTGGGGTATTTATAAAAGTTTTAGTGTTATAATATATTTAGTGGGACCCATAAAATATAAAAATATATTAGAATAATGAAAAAGTAGGAGAGAAGGATAATTTATATATATATAAAATTACCTTTCGGAGATAAAGTGAATATCACTGAATTACTCGGAGATAAAGTGAATATCACGCGATAAAGAGAATATCGCCAATGATAGAGTCTCTGTCGCTCACCAACGATAGAATCTCTATCGCCCGATAGAGACTCATCTCCTATGCCTATATGCCAGAATAACATATTGGCATATGAGTTTGGCAGCTTGGCATACCCATAGTGGGTGCATATATGCCAAATATCGTGTTTGGCATACCCATAGGAAGAGGCCAAGAAGCTGTCCTGTTTTTGGTCCTTTTCCCTTTAAGGTCGAAATTTTCTGGTTGGAGCATCCAAATTTCAAAGAAATGATGTTTTTTTGGTGGAATAGTATGATTTTCGAAGGATCACCTAGCTTTGTCTTTGCCAAGAAATTACAGATGTTGAAGTCAATTTTAAATGTATGGAGTAAAGAGACTTTCGGCAACTTGGATAAGAAATTGAGGATCTGGAAATGCTAATCGACATTCGACGACGAAAGAAGAGATAGTCGCTTCCATTTCGTAGTTGGAGTTTTTGGAGAGGGCTAAGCATCGTCGACGTCTGATGAAGTGCTTGTGCTAATTGCAAAGAGGTGGAAACGAGAGCTAAAATACGTTGGCTTGTGGATGGGGAAAGAAACTCGAAGATGTTTCACAAAATCGCGAATCGAGAATAGAAGGAAAAATTCAATTTTTAAGTTGAAGTTTGGTTCGGATGAGGTTGTTTGTCAAGATCGTATTAAAAAGAAGAAGTGATTGAGTTTTATGAGAAGTTATACTCCGAGAGATCGGAGGATCATGTTAACTTAGATGAGTTATCTTTTTCTAGTATTTACGAGATGGAGAGTAGGAGGATTGAAAGAGAAATTACCGAAGACGATATCCTTTTCGGCCATCAAATCTTCAAGCCGAATAAGTCGCCGGGGCCGATGGATTTCAATTGAATTCCATAGAGTATCTTGGGAGGTTATAAAAGAAGACTTTATGAAAGTGGTGAATGAATTTAATGAGAAAGGGAGCATCAACCTGGGCGCTTAAATTGTACATTTCTCTGTTTGATTCCAAAGAAGAATGGCGATTGAATTGAAGGACTTTAGGCCTATTAGTTTGGTCAAGTACCATCTATAGAATTTTATCTAAAGTGCTCGCCAATAGATTGAAGGTGGTTATTCCAAATTTGATTTCGCAATCGCAAGGAGCTTTTTAGCCGGCGTGACGATGTTTTAGACGGAATTTTGATTGCAAATGAGGTTATTGACTCGAGAAAGATAGAAGGAAAAGGAGGCATTGTGTGTAAGGTAGATATGGAAAAGGCCTTTGATCATGTTCTTTGGGGTGCGATGACGGTGTGCTTAGGAAGATGGGGTTTGGATGGAAATGGAGAAGATGGGTTCAAATTGCATTTCTACCGCTAGGTTTTCTGTTATTCTCAATGGAGCGGTAAAAAGGTTTTTTCAAAGCTTCTCGGGCCTCCGACAGGGAGATCCTCTTCGCTGTTCTTATTCTTATTGGTGGCTGAAGTTTTTAATAAGCTTATGTACAACGCGAAGACTCAAGGTTATCTTAAAGGCTTCTATGTGAAGGAAAATGGCATGGAAATTTCCCATCTTCAATTTGTCAGATTTGACACGCTCGTGTTTTTAGATGCAAAGGTGGAAGAGGTTCAAAAATTAATGGAGGTGCTAGAGAGTTTTAAAGCTAAAACAGATTGAAAGTAAATCTCTCCAAGAGCTCTATGATGGGGATTGGGGTTCAAAGAGATCGCATTCATGAATGTGCTTTGGATTAGCAAGGTGTGTGATTGGCGAGTTTCCATTCTCCTATCTTGGAATTTCTATCGGGGCTTCTACGAGGCTCAAATCATTTGGAATGCTGTAGTTGAGAAGATAACATTAAGGCTAGCTCCTTGGAAGAGAAAGTATCTCTCGAAAGCCTAAGAGTAGAGCTCATCAATAGCGCACTAGCATCTATTCCTTGTATTATCTTTCACTCTTTCAACCGCCAGTGTCGGTTGCGAAGAAATTAGAAAAATTGATGCGGAACTTTCTTTGGGGTGATACTATAAACAAGAAAAAGCTACATTGAGATCGTGGAAGAAAATTTGTGTCCCCAAGAGTGAGGGGGCCTGGGTATAAGGAATTTGAAGCTTACGAATGAAGCATTGTTAACTAAATGGTTGTGGAGATATGGAGAGGAGAAGACTAGTTTGTGAGGAAAGTCATTTTTGAGAAATTTGGGCGGCGTCGAAGAGGCTTGGTCTCCTAAAGATTCAAAGAGAACATATGGGTGGGGTTTATGGCGTGGTATTCTCAATCATGCCGCTTTCCTTAAGAATGGGACAAAAATTTTAATAGGTAGAGGGAACAAAACAAACTTTTGGGATGATGTTTGGTGTCATGAAAAAACTCTTAAAGAGTTATTTCCAAATTATGGAAACTTAGTAGAAGGAAGGAAGCCACTCAGAAAGACATTAACCATGCAAATAACAATGGTCATCATTGGAACATTGCTCCATGTAGAAGACTCAAGGACCAGGAAATTCAAGAAGCAATGGAGTTTTCAAAGCTTTTAGATGAACAAGGAGATCTTGCTTTGCAAAGTAGATGATAAACGGGAGTGGAAATACGGTCCGAAAGGCACGTTTCGGTTAATTCTTGCTATGCTTGGCTCCTGCATGAGCAAAGTCAAATCACCCCCTTCGAAATTTCCTCTAAGTACATCTGGAACAAGACAATCCCGCCTAAGATCAGCTTTTTGGTATGGGCTGGTGCAAATAGAATTGTACCTACTCTCTCTATGTTGTCGAGAAGGGGTATGACAAAGTGGTGAACTTGTGCGCGTTTTGCAATATTAGTGAAGAAACAGTTGAGCATTTGTTCCTTCACTGCCCCTTTATTATGCAGATCTGGGAACACTTTTTTACAAAGAATTAGACTTTGCTTGGGTCCATCCGACAACAATCATTGAATTCTTATGGAAGTGGAAATTGAAGATCTCGGCGAAGCCTCTTATTTTCTTGAGATATTGCTTGCCGTTTGCAGTTTGGTGGGTAATTTGGTTGGAAAGAAATGACATTTTAATAGAGAAGAAACAACGAAGAAAAACCTTACACTCTCTCATTATAGATATTAAGGCATTGTTACTCAATTGGTCGGTTAATGTTGATTCCTTTAAAAACATCAACTTTGATGCCTTTGTTTTCGATTGGAGTGCACTTGTTTAGAGAGTAATCGGTGTAAGCTCTCTATTTAGTCGCTCTTGTTTTCCGTAGGGTGCTATCTTGGCACTTTCTTCTTTAATTCCATCTTACTTTTTTCAAAAAAAAAAAAAAACTCTGGGACTTATGTGAAAAATAGAGAGGAGGATAGTCAACGAAGACATGCATGAAGAAGCCTAAGCTAGTATGGTACAGGTAATAAAAGTATATACACATAAGTTTATGCTGCAACTATTAGATTTACCCTGATGCCAAACATGATTCCAATCTCTCTCATAGTTGATGTTCCCACTTCCCCGCACATGAATGAATTGAATATATAGGGGTCGCGTTATCATTAATTTTTCTTGTCGGTGCTGGTAAACTGGGAATACCCCGTTTCATTTTATTTATTTTTAACATTAGAAAAAGAGTTTATTTATTGATTTCGATTGGTTATTTGATTGTTAATTCTCCTATGGGACTACTAGTATACACTTCTCATTCAAGTAACAACTTCAAAACTCTTTATATTCAAATATATAGTTTCATTTTAACACTATAAGACATAATCATCCGAATTAAAAGCAGAGGGATGCAATGGCAGGTCGTAGTAGTAGAAGAAGTAACAATGATGGTGATACTGCAATGGCAATATGCAAATCCATTCTAGGTGCTTTCTTCAGTTTATGTGGCTTAATGCTCTTATCCTTAGTTGTTCGCCCGTCCAATCCAGAATGCTATATAGAGAAACTTTACATTCCTCCTCTCGACAAAGCCTCATCTTCAAATAACACCCAA
>JAJJWW010018731.1:0-31999 GCA_023531295.1 Papaver armeniacum | reverse complement strand
GCATCGATTGAATAAAAAACTATCTCTCCAGCACGAATTTAGATTCAGCCTCAAGCTTTAGTAAATTATACTGTTCAATTCTTTAAACAATCTTTAGTATTTATCGACAAACCTAATTTACTTCACATTAACACGTATGGTTGGGAAGGTTCGAATTATGTTCTGAATAAGATTGAAGTCAGTTTTTGCTCTCCGGGTACTAATCATTCTTCTGCAGGTTCATGTTTTCGACGCCTGGGATTAGTTGGGTTGATCCCCAACTTTTCGGACTCTATATATATGATTGGCATGCTTACTTTGGGGTACCAACCTCGCCTTGTTTGAGTACGTGCTTATGGCAAATAGGAAATAAATACCTTTCGCTTCATGAGTCAACCCATCGGGTTTGTTCCCTTTCCTTTATCTTTTATTTCTTTGCTTGAATTTCCCATCTTAATTTTTACATTGGATGACTCAATTACATTGAGGACAATGTAATGTTTAAGTGTGGGGGAGTGGCACTTTCGTTAGGAATTTTTTTTTTTAAAAAAAATGACCAGTTGTGTAGCGGGTCTAAAAAATAAAAAAATAAAAAAATAAATGATCAGTTATTGTGTAGCGGTCTATAAAAAATATATATATATTATGATTGTTAGGTTATGACCACTGCTTAAATTTTTTCTTTTCTTTTTCTTCTTGCATTTTATGACCAAATTTGTTTAGCGAATGGTCCAAAAAAAAAAAAAAAAAAAAATTGCATGATATGATCGGCTATTTAGCTGGTCTTTCTGTCTAGTCTGTTTTTGACATCTCTATCCACTATTTGGTGGATTAGTCTCCTTGTTTAGTAGACTTCTCTAAACAATTTGTTTAGCGGTTCCATCCAACATTTAGCAATGATATATTCTTTGTTTTGCTCGAGGACTAGAAAATATAAGTGTGGGGGTGTTGATAAGCACGTTTGTACCTACATTTTAGGTACTCATATTTATATTAGCTTGGACTCCATATTTTGTATTAACAACACTATTTTAAGTACTTTTGTAGAAAGTGCAAGTGAACCCGATTACCCGGTCAAATAACTAGCCAAATTGGGAGTTTTAATAGCGTTTGCGACAAAAGGCACTAATGCTGCTGTGAGCTGCCGATACTTTCCACACCACTTCAACATTTCAAGGTTAGAAAATCATGCCTGTGTGTACCGCAAGAATTCCACCATGGGTGAAAGAAATAATGGCACGTGAATCATGCTAGTAGGCTAAAGAAAATAGTGGGATGCATGTCGTTAGTGGGATGGGTCCACGTCCCTTCTAACCACAGCATTTTGTGGGTTGCATCACCATCTCGTATCAAGACAAGAAATCACAGAGAGAGCTTATATATGAATTAATTTGGTTTGTGGATAGTAACTCGCTGTGAATTTTGGTCTCGAATGAAGTCTTGAACCATTGAAGACATGTTGGCTGGATTAATCGTGACTGGTTGTACACGATGGAATTGATGGGTGTTGAAGTCCGTATATTGTTGGTTGTCTTGGAGTACTATGATTGCTGCTCGTAGTGGGTTGGTTGCAACTGGTGACCAGTGGTGGAGGCTAGAAGTTCAGGAGATGGAAAGAAGAGGAGCTTTGCAGCCATAGTTGTTGCAGCAGGTAGCTAGATGATCAGAAGATGGACTGAGGTGCTGTCAGATTCAAGAGTTAGGTGGGCCTTGACTGAAATGGTGCAGCAAATGGTGGCTGTATGGGCAATATTTCGGGTACGGATGTTGGCTGGAGGAGGATAATTGGCAATGAAAATTGAGAAGGAAGCTGGTGTCGTACTGAGAAGATGATGGCAACAAACAAGATGAGAAGAACGGTGTTGGCTGACGATGACAGAGATGGTTTGAGCAAGGGGAGTGAACGTTCACTGTTGGCCTACTCTTATGAGAACTTGACGGCTGAACTGCAGATGCTAGTAATGACATGGAAGAAGACGGTGATATGAAATCGAGTAAGAAGTTGTGATGGGTTCTACTTGAGTCGGATGTCGAGCAATGGTGCTGTGCTTGAGTTTTGAGCTCGTGTGGTGGCTGGAAACATCACTAAGAGCTGATATTAGTGCCACGGTGAACTGCTGGTTCGTGAGAAGAATAGGAAATGTATTAGAAGCTACAGCAGCCAAGGAACAACGAGCTGGATAGCTGCTGTTGCTGCTGCCAATGGGGTCGAGACGGAAATGAATATGAGTGGTGATGGATTTTCGAATTTGTGGTCGACTGATGGAGATGTTAAGCTCGAGTAAGAGCAGTGATTGGTGATGGAGAAGAACAGGGAGTTTCTGTCGTGATTAATGGCAGTAAATGACGTTGCTGGTGATCCATGGAGATAATTGGTTGGTTTGTTGTGCTCGAGTTGAAGTTGGGGCAGTCGACAGTGAAGAATGGCTGAGACTTAGACGAACAGAACAGAGGGTGATGCTGTGACTAGACTTGGTAATTGCCTGAGTTAGACTTGGCCTGGATTTGGAAGGAGCTCGATTTAGAAGTTGTGGTTAATGGAGAGTGGTGTGTGCTAATGGATCGAAATGCAGGCAGTAGTGATGGGTTTTTAAGGCGAGAGTATTGAGAGAAGAAGTTGGTGCTGTGACCGGAAATAGTGCAGTCAGCGATGGTGATATGTACGAGCTTTGAGAGCCGGTGAGAGCATAAGAACAATTATTGCTGCCGGTAGAGTTGATGAAGTGGCTTGAATTGCAGTCGATGTATCAGTGTCGTGAAATAATGTCTGTGTTGTTAGTTGTGGATTGTATGGCTGTAAATCGAGAAGGAGAATAAATTGGCAGATGCTGGAACGGTGAGAATCCAAAGAGAAGTTTGTTGTGTCCTGGATTTAGAAGTCGTCATCATGGCAGCAGCTCATTGCAAGTCAGGGAAGCAACGATGTGAACTGGGTTTGTCGCCGGTGTTTACATTGAAAACTCGGAAGAAAATGGAGCAAGAGAGGTGCTGATCGAGAGAAGTTGTCTTAATAATCTAAAACCGATGGGGAAAGTGCTGCTGCGACATGAATGGTGATTCAGCCATCTCTGGTTCATGTTTCTGAGCCTGTGGAAATTGGTGGGTTGCAACCAGTGGGTGACGAGATTCCAAAAAGTTCTGGGGTTGGCTATATTACACTTTGCTGCGAAGTTGAGTTGGTTGAACTGAGGCATTGACCTGAAGAGAATGGAAGTGATGGTTAGATGGCGTCTTGTGAACTGTGGCCAGTTCAGGGAATCGGAAGTTGAGTTGGATTTTGGGAGCTAAAGGACCCGAATGGACTGGGCCTTGGCAAATGTTGCTAGGGCTTAGGTGAAATATCCCCAACAATGCATACGTATATATTGGATGCGAGAAGAAAACAACAGGGGGGAGAGAGTTCCGGGAACTGAAAGCTGCGGCTACACAGCCGAGCCGCGGAGAAGACGAGGGTTTGAAGTTTCATTCTCTCGATTTCATTTTTGTTTAGCTAGTTTGATTTTAATCTTTTTATGGCTTTTGAGAAAGCCATGGCTAGATAGAGTCTTGTTAGGGTTTATATTGAAACCAATATATTTATAAATTCTACGATGATGTTTCTAATAATAATTCATTAACTAGTAATTTCTCTTCATATAGCTTGGTATTTAATTGCTCATGTGATTCTCTTGATTATTTATACTTTTGAATTGATATTTCGTGCTTCGGTTAAATCCCTAGACGTGGTATGCAAGGATAGATATGTAATGCTTTAGGATCGCTACATACGGCGAAGGAAGTTACTGATGGAGAAACAATATTTTAGAATTTAACATTTCATCTTTCGAGACATGAGATTGATTTCAAAATTTGTCTTGAGTAATAAATAGAGATTAGTAGAGTTTTATATGATTGAATTGGTGGAAATCGAAAACCCTAATAACCCGTTGCCTATTTTGTTGCGATTATTTATTATTTCATTTTGTCCGAATTTCTAAAATTCTAAAAAATATTATAATTTCGATTAGTGATTATTGGTATTAGTTGGTAGAGTATTTCACACTCCTCGTGGGAACAACCTGTACTTGTCATTGTCTACTAGTTAGACGTTGTGCACTTGCAGTATTTTATTGTAGGTTTCTGAGCCTACCAAGTTTTTGGCGCCTCTGCCGGGGAGTGGTTGCAAAATACTCTCTGATTGATATCTTTTTGTACATAATTTTATTTTCTTTTTCTTTAAGATTTTCTTTAGTTCCTTTTACGCAATTTGTTTGATTTTTTTTTGGTACCTTAGCCTTTAGAAGTGTCATGGCGAAAAAGAAAGTATGCACCGCAAGGATTTTACAAGAGCCACTCGGAAGATCCATTAGAGGTTTGCTTAGCTCATTTTGGGTATGATTTTGATGAGGATATTGTTATTTGTGAAGTCAATGCCTTGTTAGACTCCACACCGCTGCTAGACACTAATAAATGGAAGCCCAAACTAGAACCTCTAGTTATGCCCGAGTCTCGACTAGTTTCATCAGTCGAGAAAGCTTCGACCTTGACCCTTAAGCCATTGTCTAATTTTTCTCATCTTGATGATATTAATAATGAAACTGTTATAGATGATAGTGGGTCTACGAGTGTAATATTATTGCTCCAATGAGCCCTTGTTCAATGAGTGAATTTGAACCAATATCAGCCGAGCAAATTATTTCCTCGGACTTAGAACCTGATTTAGGGAGTACAACAACTGTTCAATTCTTTAAACAATCTTTAGTATTTATCGACAAACCTAATTTACTTCACATTAACACGTATGGTTGGGAAGGTTCGAATTATGTTACGAATAAGATTGAAAGTCGATTTTTGCTCTGGTACTAATCATTCTTACTGCAGGAGTTCATGTTTTCGATTTGACCGGATTAGTTGGGTTGATCCCAACTTTTCGTACTCTATATATATGATTGGCGGCTTACTTTGGGGTACCAACCTCGCCTTGTTTGAGTACGTGCTTATGGCAAATAGGGAAATAAATACCTTTCGCTTCATGGGAGTCAACCCATCAGATTTGTTCCCTTTCCTTTATCTTTTATTTCTTTGCTTGAATTTCCCATCTTAATTTTTACATTGGATGACTCAATTACATTGAGGACAATGTAATGTTTAAGTGTGGGGAGTGGCACTTTCGTTAGGAATTTTTTTTTTTAAAAAAAAATGACCAGTTGTGTAGCGGGTCTAAAAAAAATAAAAAAAATAAAAAAATAAATGATCAGTTGTGTAGCGGGTCTATAAAAAATATATATATATTATGATTGTTAGGGTTATGACCAAATGTTGTGGGTCTTTTCTTTTTTTTTCTTGCATTTTATGACCACCCACTGCTTAGCGGGTCTGCAAAAAAAAAAAAAAAAAAAAAATTGCATGATATGATCACTATTTAGCGGGTCTTTCTGTCTAGCTGTTTAGCAGACATCTCTATCCACTGTTTGGTGGATTCGTCTCACTGTTTAGTAGACTTCTCTAAACAGCTGTTTAGCGGTTCCATCCAGCTGTTTAGCGGATATATTCTTTGTTTTGCTCGAGGACTAGCAAAATATAAGTGTGGGGGTGTTGATAAGCACGTTTGTGCTACATTTTATACTCATATTTATATTAGCTTGGACTCCATATTTTGGCTAACAACACTATTTTAGTACTTTTGTAGAAAGTGCAAGTGAACCCGATTACCGGTCAAATAACTAGCCAAATTGGGAGTTTTAATAGCGTTTGCGACAAAAGGCACTAATGCTGCTGTGAGCTGCCGATACTTTCCACACCACTTCAACATTTCAAGGTTAGAAAATCATGCCTGTGTGTACCGCAAGAATTCCACCATGGGTGAAAGAAATAATGGCACGTGAATCATGCTAGTAGGCTAAAGAAAATGGTGGGATGCATGTCGTTAGTGGGATGGGTCCACGTCCCTTCTAACCACAGCATTTTGTGGGTTGCATCACCATCTCGTATCAAGACAAGAAATCACATAGAGAGCTTATATATGAATTAATTTGGTTTGTGGATAGTAACTCGCTATGAATTTTGGTCTCGAATGAAGTCTTGAACCATTGAAGACATGTTGGCTGGATTAATCGTGACTGGTTGTACACGATGGAATTGATGGGTGTTGAAGTCCGTATATTGTTGGTTGTCTTGGAGTACTATGATTGCTGCTCGTAGTGGGTTGGTTGCAACTGGTGACCAGTGGTGGAGGCTAGAAGTTCAGGAGATGGAAAGAAGAGGAGCTTTGCTGCCATAGTTGTTGCAGCAGGTAGCTAGATGATCAGAAGATGGACTGAGGTGCTGTCAGATTCAAGAGTTAGGTGGGCCTTGACTGAAATGGTGCAGCAAATGGTGGCTGTATGGGCAATATTTCGGGTACGGATGTTGGATGGAGGAGGATAATTGGCAGTGAAAATTGAGAAGGAAGCTGGTGTCGTACTGAGAAGATGATGGCAACAAACAAGATGAGAAGAACGGTGTTGGCTGACGATGACAGAGATGGTTTGAGCAAGGGGAGTAGACGTTCACTGTTGTCCTACTCGTATGAGAACTTGACGGCTGAACTGCAGATGCTGGTAATGACATGGAAGAAGACGGTGATATGAAATCGAGTAAGAAGCTGTGATGGGTTCTACCAGAGTCGGATGTCGAGAAATGGTGCTGTGCTTGAGTTTTGAGCTCGTGTGGTGGCTGGAAACATCACTAAGAGCTGATATTAGTGCCACGGTGAACTGCTGGTTCGTGAGAAGAATAGGAAATGTATTAGAAGCTACAGCAGCCAAGGAACAACGAGCTGGATAGCTGCTGTTGCTGCTGCCAATGGGGTCGAGACGGAAATGAATATGAGTGGTGATGGATTTTCGAATTTGTGGTCGACTGATGGAGATGTTAAGCTCGAGTAAGAGCAGTGATTGGTGATGGAGAAGAACAGGGAGTTTCTGTCGTGATTAATGGCAGTAAATGACGTTGCTGGTGATCCATGGAGATAATTGGTTGGTTTGTTGTGCTCGAGTTGAAGTTGGGGCAGTCGACAGTGAAGAATGGCTGAGACTTAGACGAACAGAACAGAGGGTGATGCTGTGACTAGACTTGGTAATTGCCTGAGTTAGACTTGGCCTGGATTTGGAAGGAGCTCGATTTAGAAGTTGTGGTTAATGGAGAGTGGTGTGCTAATGGATCGAAATGCAGGCAGTAGTGATGGGTTTTTAAGGCGAGAGTATTGAGAGAAGAAGTTGGTGCTGTGACCGGAAATAGTGCAGTCAGCGATGGTGATATGTACGAGCTTTGAGAGCCGGTGAGAGCATAAGAACAATTATTGCTGTAGAAATGACCGAAAATATGATTGATTCCCAATAATTTGTCCGAAAATGAAACAAATACAAATAGTTGACCAAAACTATGTCTGTATTTTCATAATGGCTAAGATACCCTTTATACGGTGGGTGTCGAGACACGAGTCTTTGTTAGGAAACCACTGATTAGGAAACCAATACCTAATGTATTATAATGTTTGGTCGTTTCTATTGATTTCGGTCCATAATTTGAAACATTTCTCTTTCTCTCTCTCTAAATCTGGCGAACCTAACCTAGAGATTTCTCGCTTTCTAAATCAAACTTAACCTATTCATCTTGTTTATCGAATCTCATTTTGTTGTTTCTTCTTCAAATCAAGGATTATTCTAGGCCTGGTCTAAGCTATTCTCAAGTTTTCTTAAGAGAAGCACACTGATTTAGGTCAAACAAATCAAGTAGTTTTTTTAATCTCGCCACTTTTTTAGATGGGTTTTGATATACACTGTTCTATTTTCAATTTGGAAAATCACAATCTTCAGTAGCTTGGATTTTTTGGATTTGAATGAAATTTAGGGTTCATGGAATTTTGGGTTTTCAAAGAAGAATAAGTTTTGTGTACCTAGAGATATGGACGACATAAAGAATTTTGATATTACAAGTTAAAATTTTGATTTTTAAGATGAGTTATTCGTTTTTTTTTTTTTTTTTTTTGAAGCGTTCTAAAAGACCGATTGGCCGGTGGTGTCATTGATATTTTTGGAACGGATTGAGATTCTCTTAAAGGTAATTAGTTAAATTAAGATTTTTGTGTAATTGTTGATTTGGAAAAAAAATCCTGATCTTTTTTATTGATTGTTGGGGAATTTTAATTTTTAAACTATGACAAGGTTTTCATTCAATTGGTGTGTATCACCTGAAGAATTTATTGAAGCATGAGAGTGTCTTTGTATTCTATAAGTAAATCATAATGTGCTACATTCCTTTATTAATTCTTTTGTGATTTCTTTAGATTGGTTTTTCTTGAAAAGAAAAGTTTTCAATTCAAAGGATTCTTTGTTTGTGGTCTAAATCGGAGGAAACGGTGCTAGTCTTATTCGGATAGTTGTATTCAACATTACATTTCATGACATAGGAGAAATATCGATGTTGGATCTTGAATAACCTGTCTGCAATGGGTACATGTCATGTTGTTGATCTTTTTAGCGGGTTCTCAGAACCTGTGGAGTTGCCATTTTGTTTACTTATTTGTTAGATTTAGCTCGAACCATAACCGATTCTCGGATAGCGATTGTGAATTGCTTCCAAGTAGTTACCGGTGCTTCAACTGCAAAGAAACTTACTCGCTTGCTCAAGTCTTAGTCTAGCGAAACCCGACATATACGCTTCCCACCCGATTAGGGCATGTCCATCAAGTCTTAGTCTAGCGAAACTTACATCTTGCTCTTGATAAATCCCTTGGTGCTGAAATAAACCTCCAAAGACTTGAGCCATCCATCTAACTTCTCTGGGTCTAATTCTCCGTTGTAAGTAGCGATTTCGATTCTTGTCTCCACTTTGAATGGCGAATCATCTATGAACTCGGATGTTTTTCTATATTTGACTTGGAACCTGTTTTTTCTTTGTTGTGTTTGTTGTAATCCTTTTATCATCTCCATTAGTTTAGCCATATCTTCCTCCATAGTGTTTTCTTGCATGATTGGGTGATGATGATGATGAAACAGATGTCCTTTTATCATTTCCAGCGATGGTGATGATGATGATGAAATAGATTTCCTCTTCCAAGGGTAACGTTAATACCTTGTTACCCTTGGATCGCCTTCCAATCATCGGGGGAAACATTGCTTACTTAACTTCTTGCTCGATACCACTAGAGAAATCAGTTTGTAGCCCCAAAATGATAGATAGAGAATAGTCGCACAAGTAGAATAAAAAGAACTCGACAGATTGCAATAAACTTTTTATCTTTATTACTTGTTTTGAAAGAACAAGTACAATGTTTTCCTTTAAGTTGTTTTCTACTTTTGAGTACCACTTCGCATGCTTTGAACCTTTCCCCTTAACATAGTCTTGAGACAAATCTTGTTCTCTAGTCAGTAGTCATTTGTTTCGATGAATTAGATTATTGAGTTAGGATCAATAGATAATTGTTTCAAGATTTATATCGAGTAGGAGAGATCTGGTAAGATTTTTGTTGTGGATATTTCCTTGCACAAGTTTTAGCGACCATAATAAGTTGTAGATATTTCTGTACAACATATTATTCTTGTTGTGGATAATAGCCGCACAATGAAGAACACCGTGGATAATAAATGCACACAAATGGAACATATTATTATGGAAACAAACTTTCTTACAAGCATCACAATGTCAATTACTGGTAATAACGAAGTTCTGTGTATAGCAAAGGCAAACCTCCTTTATATTTCTCAATAGTCTCGGAATCTCTCATATTCATGTTTAATGTTGTGGCTTTCTTTAAAATTCGGTATTTGTAGGTATAATCAATGGGTTCTGGTAGACTTCCCAAGAAGAGGACCAAGAAGAGTATTATGAAGGCGATTAAATTGGAAGTGAGTGGAGGACCACCTTTATATTTTGAAGTTCCTAGTGCAAATTGACGACAGGTGTAAAATAGGAACTTCTAGCAGATGAGTATACCGCTTTAGGATAACGCTTTAGATCCTTCAACCAATTATGTGTAACTTATTCATTGTTTCTTTCAACTTTTTATTGTGTTTCGCAGTGGGTTTGTCTACCCTCTCAAAAACCTAGGGATTTGCCTTTGGTATGAGCAATTACTCGAGCTTGGGAACACTACAATACTTGTGGAAGGTGCTTTCAAGATGAGAAAGACTTGCTCGGGACAACTGCGATCGGGCATTTAATGGACATTCCCCAAAGAACAAAGTTGGTCTACTGCAATATATTGTTTTCTAATGAGTCGGCGAGATCAAAGTCGAACCCGAAAGAAGGCAAAATGAAGAAATGTATTTTAGAGTTGCAGGACAAAGAATTGTGTTTCCGAAAGACGGACTTTGCTCGATATCCTGGTCTTAGATTTCGGGATTCGAGGGTTAGAGCTCTTGATGTTGACTCTCAATCGGGTCTCAATCGAGGGAGTCAAAAGACTCAAAACTCGTGCAAAAATATTTTTCCCAAAATAAAGCAATCGTGGGACAGGATTTGTATGACTTTCTATTTTGCAAAACAGGTCTCACAGGATCGGGTAGAGAAGGTTGACAGAGAAACCAAGGATAGTAAAACAAGTGATGCCAAAGGCAACCATATCTAAGAAAATGCATGACCGTCGGGCAGGATATAAAGACGTAGAACCAATTCCATGTCCTATTGAAGATAGGGTGAAGGTGGCATTAGTGTATGTGGTCAACATGTTTTTGTTGGGGACACAAGACATACATGGAATTGCTGACGATTTGTGGCACTTGGTGGACAATCTCTCAGAGTTCAACAATTATCCATGGGGCGAGAGGGTTTACAAGGCGACTCTGTTTTGAAAGTGACTCGCAATCAAATCTCAAATGAAAAAAGAGACCGCAAGAAATATGATTAGTAAACCAACTGTCAAGCCAAAAGGAATGCCACAAGTGTTGGTGGTAAGAGTGATTGATCGATATTTTCTGCATGTCTAGTATCTGGTAATTGTTGTTTTCATAGTTTTTGTTTTTACCGCAGGTTTGGTTCCTTTCGTTGTTGCCGGATGTGCGTGGAGAATGGGGACAAAAGAATACAGTTGAAGGGTGGCGCCCTCTTATTCTTGACGTGTTGTGCACGAAAGTCGTTCGACATCAACAACTATGTGAATCGGTGGCATGTTCGAAAATGAGGGTGGGTGAAGAAATGAGGTGTTATCACGAGGATTCGAATCGTTAGAAATTCTTGGGGTAGTCAAGGACCCTCGCTTATAAACAGTGGGAGGATCTCGAGGCTGAAGGTCTGTTACGGAAGTATGAAGGTCGTGTTCCGGGAAATGCCCCGGATGGTATGGAGCATGAAGATGAGATCCTGGAAGATGGGAAGACGAAGAGTATGGATTCTGGTTTAGGTCAACTTCGTAGCGACGTGAATGGCTTGAAGACTCAAGTAGAGCATACTAACGTTCAGACCAGTGCGTGTCTGCGGATACCGATGGAAGTGAGACAGGATATGACCGCGATAAAGAAAACTATTGTGAGTAAATTTGCAAATTGTGGTTGTGCCAAAAATAAAAAAATTCAGATAAGTCTTGTTAATTTGTTATGCACATAAGTTAAAAGGAAAACTTGACTAGTGATGAATCCAGATACTAAAGGTTGAAAATGATTTCCAGGACATCGTGTGTTGTTTTTTGTATTGGTCGGTGGCTTCATGTTAATTTGACTTTGTTTTGATATAACATGACAGTGGTCGTCCTTCAGAAACGGATTTAACGCCCTTGAACGAAATACCTCAAGATTTTGCGGAATACTTGAGACGAATGGAATCTTCTAAACTTGAGGCTGGTATTGAATCTAAAGACGATAACCAGATAGATAACCAAAATATTTTTAATGAAGGAAGTTGCCGATCTGATTCCTGTGGCTTTGATCAACACAATAAGTAACTAACTACTCTTTTCCTGACATTTGTGTTCTATTTCCAATTTATCTAGGGATTTTGGTTGTTGCAAGTAATAGATAGTGATATAATCGATGCCAACTACATTTATGCATATAGTAGCACCTCATGCGACATTGGTGGAGGCCATAAGGAAGAATCAAGCAGTGGTTCATATGACTCTCTATCTCATACTCTCCAAAAAAATTGTAAGTATTTCGTGCATGTCTTCTTTGGTACAAATAAAAATTTATGTTTAAGATTAGGGTTGTTATTCTGGGTGTATGTTTCTCTTGCTGTTTAGATTATGGTTATTAATCTGGGTGTATCTTTCTTTTCTCCGACCTGTTTCTCCATGATTGAAATTCCATTTCATTGTCTCCGGCCCTCCCATATGTAGGCCGATATGTTTCGAACATCGCAAAACAGAAAAGAGAACAACATGATGAGGCACAGTCATCGTGTCGGGCCAATGAGAATGTACTTGAGGGTGTTAGGAAAAAGAAGCCTGGGAAACCATTGAAGTCACCATATGCTACTCCTGGATTTACTACTCCTGGATTGACTACTGCTACAATTCCTAAGAAGAGAATGAGTGTTGCTGCTGATGAGACGGCTCCCAAAAGGTAAGGTTTTGCGAGATGTAATCACCGATGTGAATCACATTGGGGCCGAGAATGAAGTTGGTAAGAAGAGGAAGCGTGGTAAGAAAAAGAATAATTCTGTGGATGTCGAGAATAAGGGCGAGAAGAATTCTGGGATTTTAATTGATGATGGCTGCGCTGTTAGGGAGAATTTTTTCGAAATTTCAAAGTTAGCCTACGATAACGAAGCAGGACATAAATGATGTGAATGATTTCATATACCAAGGGTGAGTGTCCCTGATATATCAGTTATTTTCTTCAGTGTACTTGTTTATTTAGAAAGTAACTCTTAGCTATCGTGTTGTTATTGTGTGGCATAGTGATGACGGTCCTAGAGGCGATCAGTTAAGTCTGTCAAGATTTTAAAACATTGCTCGACAAGGATGGGATTTTAGGGATGGATGTATGTTAAGTTGAATTAAACTACAACATTGATATCAGATTTTTACTCTATGATGATAACAATTTTAGTTTTTGTGTGGGTTCAACTTATTTCTTTGTGTTTTCATAAAGATATCAACATCATGTTGCGCCTCATGCGCGAATCAAATCTTGGCACCCGTGGCAGATGGACCACTATAGACACTCATTTTGAAGTATGTTACGTAAGATACTGAGATTATTTTTAATTGAGTAATGTATTGTTTTAACTAACCTTTGGTTTTGTTCCGCAGCCTTATGTGAATGGGAAGCCTTCGCTAACACCGCTAAATTGAAAGAATATGAAAATGGGATATTTCCACTTGGTGGGGCTAAACCGTGGGAAAGAGTCTCTATGTTGTATGGTGTGGTGCATATCGTAAAAAAAAACACTGGGTGGCGGTACGTATCGACTTAGAACATCAAAACATTTATATATATGATTCCATGAGACCGCCACGTGATTCTAAATCAGACGGAGTTTATCCTGAAATCACGCGCATAGCGAGTATTTGGAGAACTACATTGATACTGACCGGTATCCCGAGTTTGTTGAGGCTTGCCCTCAACAACCCGACATGTAACTTCTCTTTCCCGACACCCGACTTCTATTCCATCCCAATATACTTTGAGATGTTGGTTGTTGTGTAAGCTAAGTAAATAATGATATACATTTCTGATGCCAACTCGGTTTCTGCATATATTAGAACCTCATGCGGGGTATATGCCTTGAAGTTCGTCGAGCATCTAATCGGGGATAGATTTGGAAGATATTGATAAAAGTCAAATTCTGCGATATCGTCGGAAATAGGCTGTTCAAATCTACAAGAAACAGCCTTGAGGTAATATCCCATGTGGTGAATTGACAGAAGTAAATATATATTCAAGTGTGGCCTCTATCATCCGAAGTGACCCCTTTATCTGTTTGTTTGTGCACTCAACTCGAATGAGGGTACATGGCATTTTGGATATGCAAGTATTATGTCGATGAACTCAACTCGGCTTTGCTCATGGTTGGTTTGCCATGTCTTTTTTTAAAAATGCAACCACACCTTTTGTAGAAGAAGAAAATCCTTGTCGAAATTCTATTGATCGTGTTCTGGTCATTTAAAGATGCAAAAAATTTGTTAAACAAAAATTCAAGATCGCTTGATTGGCTGCTTGGTTGGGCTTATAGTTTTTGTTCTTGGGCTTGCTTCCCGTATTCTTTGGTTATCAAAATTCACCTAATTTGATATGATTCCTCAAAATTCAAATGTGGTATAACTAAGACACAAAATATGAACCGAAAAGCTCTTAGGGTTCGGACTACAACCTTAGCAGGATACATTATCGAAATAGATAAATTTGAAGGTCCAGAGGGGATGTATCCGTCCTCATATCCGTGTAATTGAAACATTTTCGAATTTTTTCTTACTTTTGAGACATTTTCGATTTTTTTTTGCCAAACGTGTAATTGAAGCTGGTATGTCATATCCGTCCTCATAATAGTGTATGAAGGAGGGTTACTCAAATGGCTTTGATGGCATTGAGAGACTTCATGTAAAAAATTACCTTGTACTTGGTCATCTTCGGAAATTGCATTATGCACGACTTTTCGTTCAGGGTTCAAAAGTACCTCTATTTGTTGATTTGGGACCTCTAATGCAGAACTTAAGACAGAAATCACTAATGCTCAAGGTCTTATATGGTTTCAAAGCAATTTAGAACCAATAGAAAGGCCTAATACCTATTTAAAATTCATGTTAAATGATTATGCCTAGTCGATTCCAATATACCAAAAAATCTATATCGGGTCGCTAAATAATCAAATCTATATCACCATAAAAATCTACTACAACTGGGTTATCTTGTTGATTTACAAATCCAGGACGATGAATTTTAAAACATAATCAACACATAGGACGAAAAGTATATCCGTGAAAGGTGGTAAAACTACTGTTTCAAAATTTATACACATGACCTAGAGTTATGACCTACCCGGTGGCACTTACCGCACTTCCTTTTTTCACCGGTTTGGCATGTTTTCACTAGAGAGACGTCGCTTTCCACCACCCCGACGACCCTTTGGATACTCCCACGCATAATAGTTGTAGAGACCATAATAGCCTTATAGTTGTAGATACTCCCGCACGATTTGAGTGGATATTTCCCGTCCTAGGCCTTCTCGACAAAAGGTAGTTGATTTCTACTCTTCAATTTACTCTTCAATTTACTGACTAAACACAAATTTATATTGTAGGATCCAAATATCGCACAACATATTTTCTTAGCGTGCGAGATTCAATTATTTCATTAACTCGCGAGAAGAGCTTGCGAGATTCATTATTTTCCATAACTCGCGAGAATGTAGCAAGGTCTCGCGAGAATGTCTCGCGAGAAGGTAGCGAGAGCCTGCAAAATAGTTAAAGGGCTCGCGAGAATGTCTCGCGAGAAGGTAGCGAGAGCCTGCGAAATTATCAAAGAGCTCGAGAGAATATGAGATGTATGTGAGCTGTCATCCACTATGTAAACACCTATATAAAGAGGAGAGCGGGAGAGAGAGAAGGGGAGGACATTTTTTTAGAGAGAGAAATATTTTGAGAGAGATTTATTTTCTTTATCATCTTCTTCCCAAATAATTAGATCTAGAGCTCTACAAAATATCCATTAATGGAGATTGTAAATCTAATTCTTATGTAACCTCAAAAATCATAGTGAAGAATCGTGGATGTAGATCACATTGATCGAACCACGTAAAAAATCCTTGTGTCCATTTTACAATTTAGCATTTTTATCTTCATTTCATATCAAATAAGTTTAGATCTAGAAATTATTATCAAGATATAGTGAGGGGTGTAGTGTGGGATTTCCTGCAACTACATATTGGCGCTAGAAACACTACCTGCTACCTGTTAGATTGAAGAAGATTCAAAGAAATAAACTATTGTTAGAGTTGGATTCAAAGAAATTAGCTACTGTTGGTGATGGATTCCATTGGATCTGTACGCACTAAGGGCAAAAGCGGAAGTTACAACCGAAGAGTTTACTACCAAACAACAAATCCAAGGAGAAGGCAATGAGAAAATAAGAGACGTGAATGAAGAACAGCAGCTGGAGATGAAAAACGCTACTTAAAAGATGAAATTAGACGAATCCGCAGCAATAACAAGAAAAACAAAATTTATTCTTTACAGATTTGCATTAACCAAGTCTTGTTTTAAAAAACCCATATAATCAATTTTTGAAAACATGAAATACAAAAATTTCAGCCCGATTTGGAATTTTTACCATTAGTTTGCAAATATTTGATGAGATCATAAGAGCAAGAGTTAATCTAGTTTCTCTGTTGGCTCCTTGTAGTTTCGAATCTTTGTAATGGCAAAAGAAAAACTCAACAACTCTAGCGGAAATGGAAAAACAATCGATAGATTACATCGTAAAGCAGGTAAAGAAAGAACAAGCTAAGTCATCGCAGTGGAAACTCAAAGACGAAAAATGGACCATGGCGAAGATATATTCTTTGTTCCAGCAAGTTGAAACAAAGAATAAGGGCGCGAAGGAATAGTCATCATTAACTAGCGCAAAGAATTGGATATCTACAAAGGTGAAAGAGACGCAGACGGTGGAAATTCTGACTAAAGAAGTGATCTTTGCATAATGCGTCCTGGAGAAATTAACGAAAAGCTTCATGAGAAAGCCATCAAACAAGGAACTCATCGTCAACTGAATCTCGACAAAGCAATTATCATAGTACCGTTGCCAGCAGCGAAGAGAGGATAGTTCATACCGAAATACAGACAAAGACAAACAACGAAGACACACAGGTATAGCGCGAAGATGTTCATTGTCAACACAGGGCAAGTAAACTTCAAAGACGCACAAAGGATAAAGTCACATTATCAGGAACAAAGCCGCATGCTAGGAGCAAAAGAATAAAGTTAAGCGAAATAAACGCAAAGGAAATAAAGAGTTAAAAGAAGGAGCAAAGCCCCAGTAGCTAATCATGAGCCAAATTAACACACAGAGAATGAAATCAAAGCCAACAGGACATAAACGAGCAAGAGACAATTGATCAAGATTGACGAACAGATGACGATTGATGCCACAAAACTGGACTTCCAGCGAAGCAAAGAATCCAAATAGGCATGCAGATCAATACCAAACAACTAAAAAAGTGACGCTGCTCGCAGAGATGTATACAAGATGACATTCAAAGGTCAAACTCATCAACGAAAGTGCAAAGCACTTGACAAAGAAAAGAGATGCAACCAATCTGCCGACTAACGAATGCAAAAGGCACACAATGAATCTAAGAACACTAATTGATGATACAAAACAACGAGATATATCTTAGAGAGAAATTAAAATTACAAACAAATGAAGAGGATGATGCCAAAAATGAATGATGACGTTGATTCTGAAGCAAAGTAGGGAGTCGACGTAAGCTCGCAGCCGATGTTTCGCAGGAGCAGGAAATATCATTGCAGCCCAAAATGGACTCTTCTCGACAGCAAGTAGGTGAAAAGGGGTACTCCATCAGTTGTTCCAGCCGAGAAGAGTTCCAGCATTAATCCAGCCGCAGCCAACATCAAGCTCTCAGAATTAGTCGGTTACCTCAGTGAACGATCAGCCAGCATTAATCCGACAACAAAGACTTCAGTAAACGATCATCATCTCGAATTAGTCTCGCCAACACCCTTTATCAAGAAAAGGCACAAAGGTGCGATATTCATATTTAGGCATCAAGCTAAGGCAAAAGGGGATGAGAAGACGTTGAATAACAAAAGAGCAAAGACATGTATGATCAAACTCACTTCCTATCAAAGCCATTAACGGTGAAAATGAAAGCTTGGGGCTTCATATCATAACAGCTCAACATGCAAGTTGTAGCAGATCGATAGCAAAGAAGTTTCAACTCGATAATTAATTCCCACAACTCTCATCATCAACTCTCATTTTCGCTAAACAATGGCTCTTTCTCAAAGACAATGTGTTAGTAGCGAATAAAGAAAACTGTGTACTTCTGCGAACTGTAGGATCGAATATCTTCCCAAGCACGAGTCCATAAGAGAAATTATAAGGCGCTTAAAAACATCTCAGAACTTCAAGGGAGAAAGCAAAAGGCAAAGACACAACGTAGGATCGATATTTGAATTATGAAAGATTCCCAACAATTCATAATTGATCTCTGCGAAGTTAATAGTTCATGCTAAGAGGAAGGAAGGGAGAAGCTAGGTCATCATGCACGGCATGAAAAGAAAAGGGACGAAACGCTACAACGTGAAGATTAAACACAAAGCATCAGTCGAAGCAATAATCTCTCAACAGCTAATTTCGTCAGCAGCCTTAGGCAAAGATCACAAATCAAGCGAACAAATTCGCAGGGGAAAAGATATACCGGCGAAGGAAAGATTGAATTTTCTGAAAAGATCCAGAGTTCATAGTTTTCTTTGAACTTGTTACGTGCGAACATAAAAGGCAGAACCAAGTGATGCCCATTTCTTAAATAGTCTTTATATTTTCGCAAGTTTACTACACCAACACAGATAGCAGCTCGAACAGATGGTCAAGGTTACAGAATATGAGCTGGAGGTTATGCATTCGATTCCACATACACACAAAGTTTTTGCATATTTTTGATATATGAAGATCAGGATAAATGGGAGGTGCGGTCCTGTTCTCTCACAAAACAAGAGCCAGCAAAGTTGGTTAGAGGCAAGAACAATGAGTCTGAGGACGCAAGTTCAAATCCCAGTTCTCGCGAATTTTTCCCATCTTTTTTGCACTAAAGAGAGTTGATGATAATCTCGCAAAGAATGAAGAAAAGAATGACTATTTCGCAAAGAATGATTGAAAGAATTGATAGAAATGAAAGAATAAAGAAATGCGAAAATTTCGCAAATACAGTGAGAAAAGACAATCAAAAACCAATGGTTTATACGAACGGGACGAACCTTTATGGCGTACACCCTAGTTCGCGAATGACATTTCGTAAGAGGCAAATGTAAGACCTAAAGTGCGTCATATAAGGGGGTATCTCTTAACATGGCTCGGGGAAAAGGTTACACCGCCCCCGGAACTGGGTCATGCGGATTTGGGGCCCATGAAAGCCTATCCTGAGGAGGTACCTTGGATTCCCAACTATATATGTAGGTTATACCACTGGTTGGGCGACCGAGGGTCTCTTTCAAGGAGTCAGCGTATGATCAAGGCGCCGAGGTACCCGGTTGAGTCAAGAGTGCGGGGGAGCATGGAATTTCCTTACCACTCTTGACAAGTCTTGGCGCACGCCTGCACTCGGCCCGAAGAAAACTCCACTTAGGGTGCAGCCTTGTAACCATAAACTCTATAGGTATAAGGGATAAGAGGCTGCGAAAACAACTGGTTGTTGTTAAGACCTGGATGGGAGGAGCTAGCCTTGTATGGCCGATGTACGCCTCCTTGAAGGGGCAACCGGGAGGTGATAAGGGCGGCACCCTCCATTAGGAGCCGATAAGTGCCAAAGACGCAAATGTCACGAGGCTTTGTTTCCGCAAGGAAACTTAGGCTTGTCATATTTGTGTAATGATCCCCGCAGAGGCAAAAATACTAACGCGAGGGTAAGACGAGATCAATGGGTCTTTACACGAAAGTGTACGGACGTCCTGCGATTTCGTCGCAAGACGGCAATGTCATGGGGCTTTATGTTCGCAAGGATATTTAGGCCTGTCATATTGTCGCAACTAAAACATCCTGCAGAGGCAATAATACTAAGAAATGATAAGACAAGATCAATGGGTCATTACATGAAAATGTAAAGACGTCCTGCGATCTTGTCGCAATAACGGATGGCAGAGTAAGGCCTTTAATTAGGAAGGTCAAACTTAGAAGACCACCAAAGATGATAAGGCAAGATCAATGGGTCATTACGTGAAAATGTAAAGACGTCCTGCGATCTTGTCGCAATGATAAAATTCAATGTAAAGCAATGAAGAGATTATACTGTCGCATGAGCACAACACATGAGATAGAGGCAAGATAAGAATGAAGAAATAACTCACTCATTCAACACTTTTTCAACAATTCTACCTTCGAAGATGAAGAATAGAGGCAACTATGGATAACCAAGAAAATATTTTATGTTTTTAATCTTCTCAGCAAGAATCATTTCCAAAGTGGATGTTCACTAGTGAATAGCAAGAATCTTCACCAAAAATGGAGTAATAATTTCGCATGAATAGAGGCAATACTTACTACTCTTATTCAAGGATAAATACTTCTTATATTTCGAGGATTAATACTTCTTATACTTCATACTTCTAATTTCGCATGATTAGTTCGCAATACTTCTTATTCGCAATCAAGGACGGATATTTCTTATACTTCTTCAAAGATACTTCATACTTCGCATACTTCAAGAGATGATACTTCTTATTTATTTCGCAAAGCTTCGAACTTCGCAAAAGAATAGAGGCAAGTACGTACTTTTCAAGTCTAGTATTCTTTCGCTCGTTCCTTCATCAACAAAGATCAAAGACTACTACAACAACAGATTTTTCCTTAAAGATCGCTCTTCAAGCAATATTCAAGGATAAAGAGGCAAGATGTAGGATCCAAATATCGCACAACATATTTTCTTAGCGTGCGAGATTCAATTATTTCATTAACTCGCGAGAAGAGCTTGCGAGATTCATTATTTTCCATAACTCGCGAGAATGTAGCAAGGTCTCGCGAGAATGTCTCGCGAGAAGGTAGCGAGAGCCTGCAAAATAGTTAAAGGGCTCGCGAGAATGACTCGCGAGAAGGTAGCGAGAGCCTGCGAAATTATCAAAGAGCTCGAGAGAATATGAGTCAGATGTGAGCTGTCATCCACTATGTAAACACCTATATAAAGAGGAGAGCAGGAGAGAGAAGGGGAGGACATTTTTTTAGAGAGAGAAATATTTTGGAGAGAGATTTATTTTCTTTATCATCTTCTTCCCCAAATAATTAGATCTAGAGCTCTACAAAATATCCATTAATGGAGATTGTAAATCTAATTCTTATGTAACCTCAAAATCATAGTGAAGAATCGTGGATGTAGATCACATTGATCGAACCACGTAAAAAATCCTTGTGTCCATTTTACAATTTAGCATTTTTATCTTCATTTCATATCAAATAAGTTTAGATCTAGAAATTATTATCAAGATATAGTGAGGGGTGTAGTGTGGGATTTCCTGCAACTACATATATGATTCAAACAAAAATAATAGTATTAATTTGACAAAGCACAATCCCCTTCAAAGATAAAATAAAAAAAATAGGATTTTCAAAGATTAGTGCAAGTTCTAAAAATCTGAACAACCCTTGTTTACAATTATTCTTAGCGTGCAGCACTTATCCACAGTGATACGAAAAGACCATAATAGCCTTAATAGTTGTAGATATTCCCCGGTTTCTAGATGCGGATATATCGAAACAGCCTTAATATTTATCCGCATGAACTTCAAATGTGGTATAACGGCACACAAAATATGAACCGAAAAGCTCCGGTAGGGTTCGGACTACAACCTTAGCAGGATACATTATCGAAATAGATAAATTTGAAGCTCAGTGTCGATTCGAACTTCAAATGTGGTATAACGGCACACAAAATATGAACCGAAAAGCTCGGTAGTGTTCGGACTTCAAACTTAGCAGGATACATTATCGAAATCGAATACACAAAATATAACTCGATAAGTGACTTTCTTCCAAAAGTGTGACCGATTCCCAATATCTTCCAAAAGTGTGACTTGAAAATAACTAATGGCTAAGATACCCTTTGACCCTTGATGTCCACATATGGTCAGGGGATTAAGGTAAATATTAATCCGTATATTTCCACTAATTCAGTACACCCCAGTATACTGATTAGTACACCACATATTCAATACGCACCCATATACTATGAAATGGATCAATGATAATACTGTTCAAGTTGTAAATCAAATACTCGACTTCATAATGTTGTTCATGCGGATAAATAATTAAGCTTGTTCAATTTTACATAACACTAAGCACCAATGTTGGTGAAAACGAGCAACGAACAATAATTGTCTTTTTTTTTGAGAATCACCAAATCAAAAAATAAATACCCAAAATAAAAGGTTTAACAGTGTGGCCTCAAAATACCCAAAATAAATACCCTAAGATTGATGAGTGGCTCTCTCATTGTCGCCTCATTTTCAACTTTTACCTTATCAAATGAGGCCTTTGTCCTAGGAAAGCCGCCTAATCTTCTTTAATGGTGGTGGGTTGATACTGTGTACTCCGGCGTTTAAGGGAATGCCGGCGATTGGTAAATAATGCCAGCATATGATACCATGTACATCTCGACAGTGAAATACTCGTGAACATAGCTGAGAACCCATGAGAACAGTGTTAGTACATAACCTGTAATATAATATAAAATGCACATGAATGATGACTTACTTTTCATAGAGTGCTGGACTATGTTTATAAAGAGAACAATGTTGAGCAATAACTGCCACAGCATGCACACAAGGTACACCTGATATCTGCCATTTTCCGCATTCGCAAGTTTTCTATAACAAATAGACATTCCTACTTGGCCTGTTGCATATATTCGTCACCAAAGTGTGGTGTTGGCTGCGCCGCCAAATTGGACGTGATGATACGTAATACAAGTCTTTACGAAGGATTTGATCCCTAATTTTGAACTTGCCCTCGGGCGATACGTCCATCCTTCCACAAAAGATTCCATTCCTTCGCCTTGTCAAAAACAGCTGGATAAGCTTAGCTTCAAAACCCATTACGAACTGGCATATGGGCAAACACTTGAGCTCAGTTATCCACAGATCAAACGCCTTGCTGAAGATGTTTACCATTTGCGGACAACGGGCAGAAGGGTCATACGAGTGCCTAGCACAACTTGATTGCCCACACACTTCAACCCAACACCTTTGAAGCTCACAATTTTACTCGATTCCTTTGGTGGTCAACAAGGTTGTAAGACTTTGCTGCATCTAATGCTTTTTTTCGAGATTCTCGGTTCAAAGAAACCCAATACTTGATATCCCGATAAAACTTACGAGCACATAGTCTATGAAAATGGTTAACATCCTGAAGTTCTGGTCAACAGCAATATCGATGCACTGTAAGACAAAGCATTCGAGCACATTAGCCGCATCAAAAACATATACATAACGATAGATATGAGATTCCAAAGTGTCTCACCATCCGAGAAGTCGTGAAAAATGTAATTGCCCTTTTTGGTGTTCTTCAGAACGAAGCGATGATAGACAAATTTGTCCCATTCTTTCATTCTTCCCTCTCTCGGATGTAAATGGCAATAGGATACATGCCATTGTTACCATCCACAGAGGTAGCAGACATATACTGTTCCACCATACATACTGTTTAGCCGGGACCAGGCTAATGCTATAATTGGTCTGCATCCATCATTAAACCCTTCAATGGATGCCCTATACGCAATACATAAGCCTTCAAACTCTTTAGTCTCTGGGTGGATGGTCCAACTAGCAATGCTTCCATGGTTCGTTTCAACAATCTGCCGGCACATCTCAGGTACTAAACTGAGTTCAAACAATTGAAAAAAGGAATCATATCAATAACATACACATAACCAAGTAGAAAAACTTAACACACACCATACATACAAGGCTTTAGAGTTACCTGAAGCTGTTTATATAGGATCCATACGTCTGTACAAGGCAGTCATGGAGTGCTTTGCGTGCTTTTGCTGTAGAGACTTTAACTTTATACTGCTCGAAGATTTTTTTTCCTAATGCTTTTAGTCTTACACCTTATCCCACTTGTTATGTATCTCGTAACTATTTCCCTCAACATTTCTTCCCCGATGTCGATTTTTTTCATTTTTACCCTATCGGTTTCATTATCACTAGGATCACTAAAAGACCAATCAAATTCCATACTAGAATAACCACTCTGAATATTGTCATCGGTATCACAGTGCTCCTCGTCGATTCTGCTTGTGGGCTTCTCCTTTTCCTTCCCTTTGGCCCTCTTCACCAATTTCCAAAGGGGAACGTTCTCAACATCAGGCTCGGTTGTGGCGCTGCAAAGAAAAGGAAACGGATTAAAGGGGCACACCACATCCAGTTGTTGAGAATTGGGGCATGAGAATCTTTGATTCTGGTCCACATCAAGTTGTTGGAAGATGCATAAGAAAACAAATAACTACTTTCCTGAGAAAAAAAAGAGTAAATCTAAGTACAATAAAAAAGTTCAACACCCCCATGTGGTACAGGAATATCGATGGATTAAAGTGGTCCTCCATTTCGTAATTTCTAAAAGACAGTAAAGTCAAAAATTCATCTTTTATTGATTTTAGTTTTTTAAACACACAACACTGACGACAACATGAACAACCAGATGTTGGGTTTAAGGTGGTTTGCTACAATGAACTCGCGGTGCTTTGATAATTAAATTAAAACGGGCCCCACTTTTACATCATCCAACGTGACCACTTGACAAACAAAGTCTAATTCATTTTTTGTTTTCTTTTGGTTGAAAAAAAATAAATAAAATTGCAATTGGTATTTACACACATCACCACATCAATCATGGGATCCAACAAAAGAAAACACATCTTCAATGATTTAAATGCTACTAGTATCATCTAGATCTCAATATTCTTCTTGCCATCAACACCAACTACTAACCGATAACAATCAATGCAATAATCTATAGCATACCACCTTAAACCCAACATGATCTAGTAAATGCAATATTTGTACAACTTTGAAATTTAAAGCATTCATACTCAACAACTTAGTAGCTAGCAGAGTATAAAAGTTCAAAATTCTCTGAATGCACTTACCGGTTTGTCAGCTTTCCTCTTCGTCATTTAATGTAATCAACTAAACCCTCTATAGATCTGCAATAATGAACCGGAAAATCTCTAATCTCTCTCTATACTCTTGTCCGAGTTCAATACAAAGTGAGGTCAGATTAGAGTGAAGCTAAAATAAAATGAGTGTAGTAATTGCTTCATATCTAGACATCCATACCAGATCTACCCACCCGCCACATTTAATGTCACACATTTGTCGACCGCTCATCCCCAACTACTTATTCCACGTGCTTACATCTGGTCTACTACAAAAACCAACAATTACGATTCTTGACCGGTCAATTTAACTTTTTCAATTACTTTGATCAAAAATAATAATGGCCATTCCTCTTCTACGCAATGTGGTTCATGTCACCACAGGCCTTGATAATCAGAAATTGTGTGGGAGTCCGCAATCCATTGGTCACGGTAGTTGTGGATGGGTCACTACTGATGCTAACCACTAAAGAACGGTTGACGACTCCCAGCTCAAGGCCGGCCGACATTCATTTTTCTTCCCGTGCAAAAGCCTTGTGTGCAAGCATTAGTTCACCCGCATCACTGTGCAGTTGTTTGGGAGTGTGCACAACCCTTTTGCACAACACCAATTGTAGTAGCAGGATTTCCCACACTACACCCCTTACTCGAATTTGCTTAATTAACACATTTGAAGATGAATAATAATGTACTTTATTAATTGTTTTCTTGAAAGGTTTACAAAGAAATGTAGAACAGAGCTTAAGTAATTACAACCACTCTTGACTTTCTCTCTCCTAATGACTTGCTCAACAATTTCCAAAAGATCCCCCTCTTACAGACTCACTTGGCCCTTTATATAGGATAATACATAGTGGATGACAGCTAAGCTACCCTTTATTTTCGGGAATGTCTCGCGAAGTGTCGCAGATGTACAAACATTCACTCTCGCGACACTTCTTAATCCTCGCCAGATCTCACGTCCTCTTTATGTTTTGTCTGTCGTTATTCATTGCGTCGTTTATTTTAGCTCTCTGCGACTCCCTCGCGGCACCGTCGTTCATTCATCTCGCGAGCCTTGTATGTTGCGATATTATGATCCTACATCTTGCCTCTTTTTCCTTGAATATTGCTTGAAGAGCGATCTTTAAGGAAAAATCCGTTGTTGTAATAATCTTTGGTTTTTGTTGATGAGGGAACGAGCAGAAGAATACTTGTGCTTGAAAAGTACGTACTTGCCTCTATTCTTTTGCGAAGTTCCGAAGCCTCTATATACGAAGTGTCATTTCTTGCCTCATGTGTTACAGAGAATAATCAATTTCGCCATCTCTTCTCGCCTGTTAAGAAATATGCCGTATATTTGGATTCTGCTAAAATTCTTTTCGTCAGGTTTCCTTGGATTTGGTGGTGACCGTTTACACGTGTCTATATTTGCCTCTTTTACCGGTGCATTTAATGTTTATCCTGGTCATAACATTTTTCTCATCTATTTATAGGAATATCCCCGTGAAGAATTTTCCTTTTCCTTTTCATCTTCTTCATCGTGCTGTGTGTTCTTCTTCTTCATCGCTCTGCAAGTGTTCTTCTTCTTCTTCATTTTAACTATTCTCTTCCATTGTTACTCTCATGGCGTCCGTGTTTGTTAATTTTGCCATATCTCGACTGATTTTGTGGTTGATTAAATTTGAGACTCGATTTTTCTTGTTGAGTCACGCTGGTATGATTAACTTTGTGATTCTTTTTCTGCCATTGTTGTTTAGCAAGAACCAACCTGAACTAAATTTATCGTGAAGGACCCTCTTCTTTCTTTGGGATCGCCATCGAAATCTACTTCGCAACAAAAATCCATCACACAACCAAAGCCCACCTCGCGAGCAAAATCTATGGTTACAAGACTGGCACCCTAAGTGAGTTTTCTTCGAGAGTGCAACGCATGCCAAGACTTGCCAAGAATGGCCAGGGTAGGTTCATCCATCCCGGCACTCAGCTCAACCGTGTACCTCGGCGCCTTGTGCATACACCGACTCCTAGAAGAGACCCTCGGTCGCCCAACCAGGGTATAACCTACATATATAGTTGGGAATCCAAGGTACCTCTTCCGGATAGGCTTTCATGGGCCCCAAATCTGCATGACCTGAGCTTCGGGAGCGGTGTAACCTTCCACCGAGCCATGTTAAGAGATACCCCTTATATGACGCACTTTAGGTCTTACATTTGCCTCTTACGAAATATAATTCGCGAACTAGGGTGTACGCCATAAAGGTTCGTCCCATTCATTCATTCTTTTATTTAATTCTTCATTCTTCATCATTTGCTATTTTGTCTCATGTAGATACTCGCGATTTATTTATTTAATCATTCCTTATCTCTTGTTGTTTTGTTAAGCCATTCATGACTTTTTTGTCATTCTTGTCGCGAGATCTTCGCGAGTTCTTTTTGCAATTTACTGAACGTCGCAAATATCTGGCGAAGAAGTACTTTATCTTGATTCCTTTTTCCTCTCTCCTTATTACGGGTAATATTTCTTTAGATATAACATATTCCATGGTCTATCTAATTTTTGTCTTACATCTCTTCCTTCGGGGTCTATCAATCTATATGCCCCTGTACCAACTACCTCTTTGATGATATAAGGTCCATCCCATTTCCTCGCCAGTTTGCCTCCGCTTTCCCGTTGATATACTGGGGTTTCTCGCAACACCAAGTCTCCTGGTTGGAACTCACGTATCTTTACACGCTTGTTATATTCTCTAGCGAGTCTTCGCTGATAATTCTCCATGTGTCGCAAGGCCTTTTCTCATTTTCTTCCAATTCATCCAACTTGATTAGAATGTTGCTCAACGCTAAGGTTTTTATCCCAGACCTCTTTTTTGGTTGTCGGAATCACGACCTCTGTTGGGAGTACTGCTTCAACTCCGTAAGTTAAGCAAAAAGGAGACATTCCTGTGGCTTCTCTTCTAGTTGTATTATAGGCCCACACTGCATTGGGTACTTGTTCGCACCATCCTTTATTGTGTCCCTCCAACTTTTTCTTCAATATATCAGAATTGTTTTGTTTGTTGCCTCCGCTTGGCCATTAGCTTGTGGATATAATGGAGTTGATTTTCCACATCTTATCTCGAAATGCATTAAGCGAAGAACTCTATATTTTGTCCTTCAAACTCGCTTCCCATTATCGATACCAGTTGTGCGGGGATCCCGAATCCGCATATAATATTTTCAAATATGAAAGTAAAAACATCCTTATCGCGAATGTGTTTGGACCGCTTTCACCTCTGCCCATTTTGTGAAATAATCCGTTATGACAATTAGGTATCTTCTTTGTCCTTGCTCCTTAAAAATGGTCCCACAATATCTAAACCCCATTTTCCAAAAGGCCACACACTTCTTGAAGAATTTAACGGTGCTCCTGGTGCATGTATCTTCTTCCCGTGTCTTTGACAATCTTCGCAGCTGTCCCCTATTGCTTTCGCGTCCTCATGCATATATGGCCAATAATATCCTTGCGTCTTAGCCTTGTATGCCAAAGACCTTCCGCCACTATGATTTCCTGCATCCCCACTATGCAAGCATCTTCAATATGGTTTCTCCTTCTTTCCTTGTCGACATCGAAGCGAAGGTCCATCAAAAGAACAAGATAAAGTACGCCATCTCGCAATTCATAATTTGTTGCCCTAGCTCTTTAACTTGTGTGCTTCCAATCTATTTCTTGGTACCTCGCCTTTCATTAAGTACGCGTGAATTTCTATTCTCCAATCTTCCTCGCGACGTTGTATCTCATCTTCCACCATCATTATATCTGCTTCTTGTCCCTCCTCTTTATTAATTGATGGCGCTAGTAGCGTCTGTATTTTGATATTCCTCGCAGTTGGGTCTGTCATCATACTTGATATAAAGGCAAAAGCGTCTGCGAGCCTATTATCTCTCCTTGATATGTGCCTCCATTTTATTCTCAGATTCATCTGACAACACTTCTACAAGCTTCCCGTATTTCTGTAGGGATGGATCATTTGTAGCATACTTCTACATTTGACAGATTGCCAATTGCGAGTCACCGGGTAATTCTCACATTCTCCAATTTCATTTCTATTGCAAATCTTAAAGCATGTATTATAGCTTCATACTCCGTTTCATTATTAGTAGACTCAAATTCCAATCTAAAAGCAAAAGCTAATTTATTGCCTTCTGGCGAAATCACAACAATTCCCACTCCTTTACCTTCTCCGTTGGATGATCCATCCACTAATATTTCCCACCGATCTGGCTCAGTTAACAAATCTTTTGGATCTCCATGCTCTTCCTCTACATCCATCATTTCATCCACTGCTTCATCTTCTTCCAAAGGAAATTCCGCCGTAAAAGTCTCAAAACAACCCTGTGATTTGGTTGAAGATAATATTTCATATTTGAGTTTATAATGGCTTATTTGAGCATTCCATCTTTCAATTCTTCCTGATCTTTTTGAATTTTTCATTACTGACTCGATTGGTACCTTCGTTACCACTCTAATAGCATGTGCCTGAAAATATATGCGAAGTTTAAACGACGATAGACTAACGCCGATTAACCTTTTCAATCTTCGAATAATTTCTTTCGGCAGCGTTAAAAGTTTTGCTGATATAATAAATTGGTTTTTCTACTCCTGCGTCCGCTCGCAGTAAAACTGCACTTAAGGCATGCGATGTTGTGGCGAGATATATTAATAATTCCTCTCCTGGTTCTGCCTTCTGCATAATGGATATATCCATTAAATGCTCCTTGATCCCTTGTAAAGCCTTTTCACATTCATCCGTCCATTTAAATTTCGACCCTTTTTTCAGAACACTGAAAAAGTGTTTACATTTATCAGATGACCGCGAGATGAACCTTCCTAGCGATGCTAGTAACCCATTTAGCTTTTGAACATCCTTTATTGTCGCAGGTGTCGGCATATCGCGAACTGCTTTTACTTTCTCCGGGTCAACATGTATTCCTTCCTTTGATATAATGTAACCCAAGAACTTCCCACGACGCAACTCCGAAGGTACATTTCTGGATTGACTTTGATATTGAAACGCCTCATTTGTTCAAAAATTTCTTTCAAATCTCGCACGTGATCTTCGCCTTTTTACTTTTCACCAAAGATGTCATCTACGTATACTTCTAGTGTTTTATGTATCCATTCTCGCGAATACATTTTCTACCATCCTTTGATATGTTGCTCCAAAGATTTCGCAAAACCAAACGGCATTTTAGTATAACAAGACAATCCTCTTGGAGCGAAGAAAGCAAGTATGTTCTTGGTCTTCCTCGGAGAGAGGAATTTGATTGTAACCTTTGTATCCGTCCAAATGATGATACTCTTTCGTTCCAATTCTTGATTCGACCAATTGTGGAATGTCCGGTAATGGAAAACTATCTTTAGGGCAAGCTTTATTTAGGTCAGTGAAATCAATGCATCCTTATTCCCTTGTTCTTCTTTGGAACTATAACCATGTTCGCTATCCATTCAGGATATTTTGCTTGTCTAATAATTCCTGCATCCAACATCTTCTGCAATTCTTCTTCTATCTGTGGGTGATATGCTGTTGCTATTTTTCTAATTCTTTGTTTGAATGGCTTCACATCTTTATCAATTTCTAACTTGTGACAGGCGATCGACGGATCTATACCGGGCATTTCATCCATATCCCACGCGAAGATGTCTTTATACTCTCGCAACAGATCAACAGTTCTTTTCTCTTCATCTGCTCCCATGCTAGTTCCAATCTTTAGCATCTTAGGTTTTTCCTTAGTTCCAATATTCACCTCTTTGGTTTGTTCTGCCGCGATATAACTGGCCTTCGATTCTCCCATAGGGGTTGGTCCTTTTGGTTCTTTCGCAAGATCATCTTCTTCTCCCGAGATCTCGCCAGGTATGCCTTTTCCTTCCTTTGCTCTTATCATGTAAACTCTGAATTCTTCTTCTTTTTTAGCCACCTTTACTAGCTTTTTGCGATACTTTGATATATTCCTTCGCTTGTTTACTTGTTCTTCGCAACACTTTACTTCATTTTGATAGTATATTCTTCCTTTAACAGCATCTCCTTTGATTTCGCCGACTCCGGTTGGTGTAGGAAATTTGATACATTGATGAAGTGTCGACGCCACAGCCTTTATTGCATGTACCCATGGTCTTCCTAGTAACAAATTATACGGTGATTCCATATCTACTATACTCAATGTCACCTGAGTTTCGATTCTTCCTAATGGAATACGTATCTTTATCTCCCCTCTAACTTTGGTTATGGATTTACCAAAACCTTGAATATTGTATGTCGCGAAAGTCATATCTTCATCTTCATATCCCATCTTTTTGTAAGCGTGGTAGAACATTATGTTCACCAGACTCCCTGTATCAATTAAAACTCCATTTATCACCCATGTCTTCACTGTGTTCTCCGATTCTTCTCCTTCCTTATAAGCGTTAATTGCGATCACCAATGGAGATGGGTGATCCAAATTTTCTTTGGATATCTCTCCCATCGTGAATGTTATCTCTTGTTTTTCCCAATCTTTCAAAGGTGATATCCTTTCTCTGTCTGTAATCTTCTTTCCTTCAAAATCCCGTTTGTGTATTCTTCCTCTGATATTTTCATGAAATTCACTAATCACTACTCCCGTATCTGTGCCATATGCCATATCTTTTTCCCCTGCTTCATCCGATCTAAGATTTTCCTTTCTCATTTTCTCGATCCAGACAACTTTAATTGCGATCTTCTTTCTTGAACCAACAAGATTAGGTCCCTGTTTCTAGCGCATATGTAGTAGCAGGATTTCCCACACTACACCCCTTACTCGAATTTGCTTAATTAACACATTTGAAGATGAATAATAATGTACTTTATTAATTGTTTTCTTGAAAGGTTTACAAAGAAATGTAGAACAGAGCTTAAGTAATTACAACCACTCTTGACTTTCTCTCTCCTAATGACTTGCTCAACAATTTCCAAAAGATCCTCCCCTCTTACAGACTCACTTGGCCCTTTATATAGGATAATACATAGTGGATGACAAATTTAAGCTACCCTTTATTTTCGGGAATGTCTCGCGAAGTGTCGCAGATGTACAAACATTCACTCTCGCGACACTTCTTAATCCTCGCCGATCTCACGTCCTCTTTATGTTTTGTCTCACGTTATTCATTAAGGCCGTTTATTTTAGCTCTCTGCGACTCCCTCGCGGCACCGTCGTTCATTCATCTCGCGAGCCTTGTATGTTGCGATATTATGATCCTACACCAATATTGTAG